>JAZHYW010001521.1:0-40609 GCA_037355805.1 Ixodes ricinus | reverse complement strand
GCCGTACTCTTTGGCACGATGGGTCTTTTCAGTCACTGGACACGGAAAAAGCTCTTGTGAGGGAGTAGATGGTGTTCTTGAACACCACGCAACGCTCACCAACTTGAGATTTTCGCTCAACTCAACGATTATAGCCACCAAAGACTTTGTGGAAGTGCTGCGTGAAAAAGTAACAAATGTCTGCATGGTCCACCTGTCTGCGGATAGGGTTCGAGATTTTCGTGCGGTGAAGCAAGCAGAGTTGACCACCGTAAAACCTTTCAGAGGAATCCAGGCATCTCTGGCATCTCATCTGTGGAAGTCATCATATGCCGAAAGGCCGGATGTATACATGGCCACTTGCACATCTGAGAGTTTTAAGCTTATGTATGCATAGTTGGCGAATTTGCAGAGTGTGGCCGTTTTGTTTTTGTGAATTGTAAACTAAAAATATGGTATTCCAGCTCAAAGTCCCTTTTCGCGTCAGTTATACTCATCCCTTATAAAAAAGGAATTTTACAAATATAAAACGCATGCCATAGATAACGCTCAAATGCTTGGTGTTTGGCCATCGCAAGTTAGTTCAAGTCGCTGCAAAGTGCCAAGGGGAGTTTTCAGAAAAATAAAAGATAGAGTTTTTTTAAATATCGACGCCCAATGTTGCCACATTTTGAGAAATCAGCTGCATTCCCGAGTTAATAACAAGAAGACAATTAACGGTGGGTATATTATCTTTATATATTCGTAAAGATTATTTAAAGACGCGTATATTTATATGTTTTGTGAAGCATTATGAGAGATGGTTTATTTTTCGAAAAATTTGAAATATGTCTCTAAAACGCATTTTTATGACATGTTTGATAATTTTGTTTTGCATAAAAATATTTTATTGATATTTCTAATTTTTTGTGTATGTGTGTATATATTCTGTAAAATGTATTCAAAAGTTATGGTGGCGTAAAAGATTCGCTGAGAAAATGACGACGGTGCAAAGTAGCATCGTGAAAACTTCTAAATTTCCCCGCCTCGAGCTTCTCTATTTTATATCTCAGCGAAAAAAAAAAATGTTACGTGCGTTCATATATAGCTAAATGTTCTTCCCAAGAACATGGCTTTCGTATACATTTTGAAACGAAAATATCAAAAATATGACTCGTACCATCATTGCACGATTCGTCGTGGAATCAGTCACTAGTCACGCGGGAAAATATAACATTAGCCCCGAGGGACGTGCACTCGCTGTTCTGCTGTGCCATCTTGGGGGAGCACGCTCAAGACTAATGCTGAGGAAATCAAAGACGACGAGCAGTCTTCTACAGAGCCGAGATCAAGTAGGATAACGTCGAGAGTATCACCTGCTTCGTCAAAGTATTGACTCTAACACTGTCTCGTTCTCCCGCCTTGATCCTGGTGTCTTGTTTCCTGGCACGGGCAGAACTTAGACAGAGTGGAGCTTCCAAACGTGAGGCCTATATTTCCTGTCTCCGGACAAGCGGTGAGCGATAATACAACAATATATATATATATATATATATCTATATATATATATATATATATATATATATATATTTTTTTTTATATATATATATATATATCCTCAGATTGTTTTGCACGGTATATCGCAAAATCGAAATACCTCAAGAGAATAGGAGGAGGAGGAGGAAAGGATGGGAGGAGCAGGAGCAGGGGAGGAGGGGAGGAGCACGGGATGAGGAGAGGGAAGGAGGAGAGGAGGAGAGAGTACGGATGAGGAGGAGAGGCATACTGTCCCTCCTCCTTCTCAAGAGCTGAGCTCTCATTCGGCATCATAGGGAGTTGTAAACATCTCTTTTTCTTAAATAATAAATCTAACAAAAATTACTTACGTTATGTTCGCGCTTCCAGTGTCGAGCAGTGCCCATTTGGGTTAACGAAATATATTAACAAACTTGCAATGATTATGAAAGAGATTTAATAATACGTTCTACCGATCTGGGCTACTACCTATATATTATCAGGAACATTTGTTTACAAATGACATGTCAAATATAACCGTAAAAGTTTTCCATAAGTAACACCCTCGACACGAAATTCACTTTGAGACGAAAACCGATTAGCACCTCTTAAATTGTGGCATAAGTCAGAATGACAATCGCCTATCTCTACGTGCTTTGTTTTTGCTCTAAACGCAGTTAGAAGCAATTTCAGCCAGAAAGCTGCATGAAACTAAAAGTAACCCATGGCAAAACTAAGAGCAACAGAGGGAGCAGGCAACGTCAAGTGACTCGATCACCCCCTCATCAGAGGTCGTTATCGCCTGCGACGTGCCTGCACGCGCCATTAACTCGGCCTTAAAATGCGAACGGTAAATCTCCTGCCTCACTCATCGTTTATGCTCGGCGTTGGCGCTGAAAATGAGTAAAATCCACACTAAACAAGCGCGACTACGTCAATGGAAACTGTACGCATTCCCGCAACGGTACAAGGCAAATAAGGCGATATTTACGTTTAGGAAATGACCAAACGTGGAATGTAAAGACGACTTATCAAACATATATACGCAAAGCCGTGCCCCTTATTGCGCGCGCGTGAAGCCCCCTCTCTAAGTTGCACTCGTCCTAACTCTTGCAATAACCCTGTTGCCTTCGAAGCCCACTTCCAAACGCTTAGAGACGAAGTATGCAACAAGAAAAGTTTCAATGAAACATCCACACACGGTCTCAACCCCGGACTTGAGAGCATTATGTTCAAGCCCGCACACTTTCCTGTATTCACGTCGCCCCTGGCAACAAATCCGCGAGTCACAGTGATATTGAAAGTGCCGTGGCGCGTTTCTTTTTCTGTCTTCTTAATAAAGTATATTTACTGGTATTTTTTGCTGGCTTATTTGTATCGTTTTTTTCCTGTCTTTTTCACGCGTTGGTCTTTCAGGCCAGATATCTTTCGGTAGAAAATGTTTTTTCGAGAGGCCGTTTCTAGAGTTAGAATCGTTCCTCGCTCGCGTGCTTACATAGAAAACTCGGGATCAAGATGCACTCTAAAAGGACTCGTCTTCGACTCCTCGTATATCGGATTGTGAAAGGGAAGAGCGAAGAGCTCCAAGAGGTAAAGGGAGAAAAGATGGCGACGCACAATGACCCCGCAAGCTCGGGCAAAGAATAAAATGAAGGCTCCTGTTCGAAGTGCCACCCCGCTCTCTGTGCTCGTGTCCTTTGTCTGAACGAAAGGTTTGACAATGTTTCCCCTTGTGAAGTACTTTAGTCTTTCTCGGAGCTTTTTCTCGGCAACACGCGGGTCAGAAATAACACCCGCTTTTTCTACCAACTCGAGAAGTATTCGGCGACCAAAAGCGCGGTTTTTGTCTTGCTGGGATTCCAGACTATACACGGAGAGACAACGAGCGAGGTTGACTCCAACGTTTTCGGCGTTGTAAATCTACACCGTGAGTGCAGCGACCCTCTTACCAGAAAGGACGCGATCCGGAATTGAGGTAGACCGTTGCTTATGTTAGTTTTCTTTATATTTATAGGCTCTAAAGGACTACCACTTATGTGCTTTTTTCATGATAACAGAAGTTTCTCAGTGTCCTCCCCAGCAGCGAGCGTGGTTTTGCTTGGTGTACTGTTTATATTAATTCATGGTAATAATTCCGAATACACATGAACTGTCAAACCAACCCACTTCTCAGAGCTGGACCCTAGCAAGTACCAGTGACTTTCTATCACTTGATGGAGAAATTCCACTCAAATTGTATGACCCCTGTGACTTTGATCGTCTAATCACCTCTTACCGAAGGTGTAGGAAAGTATGAGACTAAAGAACGACCACCCCACAATCGCCTAAACCAAAAAAAACAAAAAACACTGACATTTTGTTTGCATTATAGGAAGGTACGACTTTACATTTCACCCTTCGAGTTATAGCCCCTGATTGGAGAACCTGGTATTTTTCACTTACCAAACAAATTAGGCTCGTAGACAAATTTGCAAACTTCTTCTGACGTTTCTTTTTCTTTTGCTCCTAAGTACAGTGACTCAGAGTTTGCTCATTAGGTATCCATCCGAGAGTACATTGACGTGGTGTGTCTATTACACCACATCACCAAAATGCGGCGTATTAAAAAAATTACGAGATGCAAATTCGCCGATGTCGATAACAGGTGCAAACTGCGCAGCCGACGTGACAATGGAGTCGGCGTACTTTCCCGGCAGCCGGGGTGATCGCCCTCACGTCGACGACCCAGCGGCCGCGGACCACAGCACAGCGTGGTAACGTCACGCGCGCGTTTTCCCCAAGCGGCCGTAATTTAGCGACTGGGTCTAGGCGCCAAGATTCACGCTATTACGACAAAGTGCCCGCCCCTCCATATGCGTCTCGCAGAATATCCTAAAAATACACCGACCCCCGTTTCCCTACCGCTATATGCCTACAATCCTAAAACTGTTTGCCAAGCTCATAGAGCCGTGCGTGAGAAATGGCACACGGAAGAATACTTGTTTCTTTTGGGTACTTTTTTATTCGTCTCTTTCTGTTTTGCTCGCCTTTTCTTCTTTTGGTTGTTTCTGTCTATCATATTTTTATTTCTTGAACAGCTTGCGTTTTTAATTTTTTTAAGGCGATAGCATTTTTCCAGTTTCTTCACCCAGTTTTCGATATACGGTATCTGGCCTTAAATGCGCCGTGCGTATGCGCTCCGTGCGTATGCGGACGTCGTCCTAGAGGTCGTCCAACAGGTCGTAATCGACGCCGTCCAAGACGTTATCCTTGAGGTCGTCAAAGACGTCATCCTTGAGATCGGCCTAGGGGTCGTTCTGAGAGGCACAAGGCACGACCATAGGGTCGCGCCTGTGCCAGTACTGAGTGAAATATATTTGTCTTACGTTGACCGGGCCGTAGAGGCAAACCGAAAAAGCACAGTCCCCCAGTGTGAAGTCTTCAGCTACGTAGACGACTACCACATTATCCACTCTGAAACTATAAAAGTGGAGGCCATTCCGCCCTCCTTCCACCAAGCAGGAGGCAATCTCAGTTTCAAGAGGGAGGACCCATCTTCGGAAGGCCTGCAATTTTGTGACTTGCGACTGACCAAGACAACGCAAGATGTTTGGCTAGACTTTCTAACAGCGCTCGAAAAAAGTCGGTTCTTCCATTCAAAAGTGCCAACTCCAAGTCGGTTAAACTGGGAATGATTAATCTCGGCAAAATCTATATCATGTCAGCATGCAGAAGCCGAAAGCAGTAACCGTTAGCTCGCAGGTGTGGGTGAGGATCGATGACGGTGAGCAGTAGGCCTCGATTGTTACCCACAGCGCTACGAAATTGACAAACAGCAGAGGAATCTCGACGCAACAATGATGGGAGCGCACAGGCGTGTTGCCAGATGTTCGGACAATATTGCATACGGTCTCTGCACGTTCTCACAACTCTTCTTAGAGAGAAAGATCCATGCTTTGATCTTTTGAACCACACTCATCTGATGCTGACCGCCCCCCCCCACCACTTTTTGTACTTTCTACATGCTATATCACCGATATCACCGCCCCCCTCTAACCCTCCCATTTCAAACCATCTTTATGGTTCCCCTATTTCCTCCCGTTTCCTTCTATCTCTCTCCTCCCTATTGTTTTATTTAAGTAAATATTGAAGCGTGACCCCGCTCACGAAATGGATCTCGCCATGAGAAAGTCGGCGGCGTGTCCCATCAAATCAAATGCAGTTGTGCTTACAGGGTCCTTACAAGGAGAGAACGAGGGGGCCTTTTAATGCAGCGAAGGGAAGCTGGACCATTGTGTATCAAAGGTCCGCAGGGCGGATCCATGCTCCCTGACTAGAATGGTGAAAAAAGCTGCGGTGAAACCGCGTGCCTTTGCTGGTTAATGGGAACTTGTAATGCCGAGTCCCAGTAGAGCAACAAACAAATACTAAACGACAGCGACAAGCCTCTAACCAGAGTCTTTCGCGATTTGACGGGCTTTGCAGAATAAGGAGGCTATGCTCAAACACAAGAATCATGCACGCGAGGGTATCTTTGCAGGCTTGCAATCTCTAGTGCTTATTTCACGAGCACCGAACGACTAAGCGCTTGTCGAAGGTACCATCGCGGGCATGCTGCATGTGTTTGAGGCTTGTCGATGTCGTTTGTTTCTGTTTGTCGCTCTAGTGGGACTCGGGCATAATGGCTGCCAAAGAACCTACGATTTCCTTTTTTGTATGCGGCGGTTCAGAATATAAGCTTCATTACACAAATTATCTCATCCAATGCTGTAAAGCAGTTGGCTGTGCGACCCATAAATAATGATGACTTGCAATTTTAAATTGCATTAATTTTTTTAATTAAGCAATTACTTTTTTATCGCGATCGATAGGATAACTTAATAAATTGATTAGCTGCTCGGGAGAAGCGCCCAGGAAATATCACAACCAAGGTACAGCAATGAAAACACGTGCCCCCTGAATGATGTCGCGCCATATCTGTTTGAGGTTGTGTGGTTATCTTGATTCTTCGAGAATGTGAGCGAGTTTCGTTCAGTTTTCGGAGGTACGGAATTGACTTAAAGTAGTTTAAGTCAAGAAAACTGCGTACTAATGTGTAAGTACGTGTGAGTTGGCGCACATCTTTCATAGCAGTACTCTGAAGATGACAAAAGCAGAAAAAAAGCATCCTTAAAAACGAGCTTCTTTTTTTTTTTGGTTGATTATATTCTAACGGCGTCTAATGGTACAATGATAAGCCTAACTTAAGGAAAGGCGTGTAGAGGGGCGTTGAAGAGGACGGCAAAAATGCAAGTGTCTGGGACTTAGAGCGAGAACTATGGGTTAATGCCTGGGCCAATCTTGCACTACGTATCGATCATCACTCGAGTATGCAACTTGAGGAAGAATAATATGAGTGAGATTGCTGAAAGTGCACGTATATCTCAATACGACGCACGCCATCAAAATGCACAAGACATGACACAGGTCCAGAACACCCTACGTGGATTATTATATATTCTACAGCATGCCCACACTCCTTAACATGATTATCGAACGTTGCGGAATCATCAACGAAAAAGCTTCTTGCCAGATTTTATTTTTGTTGCGTGTGTCTCCATTCTGTAAGGACCTGTTTTTAGGCAAGTGCCTTTATTTTTTATTTTTCCCCAGGCGTTTATGTTTTTTCTTAGTATTTCATTTTCACTTCTTACGTTGGTGCTGTATAGCCTTGAGAGAGAGAGAGAGAGAGAGAGAGAAATTGAGCCTCCGTTTCAAGCTGCCTCGTGAAGCTTTTTATCCTGTCCCCCTCGCTTCTTTAAAGCGACAATAAATAGAAACAAAAAACAAATAAACATTGTTTTAACTTCTGCAAGATTGCGGCTTCCTTTTTCATGTAAAATAAATTAACACCGCACGTGTATGTATGTCACCTATTTCAACTATAAAAAAAGTAAAAAATGAAAGCCGTTTACAACTCCCTGTAACGCCGGATTGGAGCGCAGCTCTTGAGGAGGAGGACGGAAGGGTACTGAGGGGAGGGTATACCCCTGCTCCCTCCTCCTCCCTCGTTATCCTGCCTGCTACTCCTCCTCCCCTTATCCTCCCCCTCCACCCCTCCTTCTCCTTCACCTCCTCCTCATCCTTCAACCTCATCCCCTTGCCTCCTCCTCCTCTCACCTCCCCCTCCTCCTCCACCCCTGCTCATCCTCCCTGCTCCCCTCCTTTCTCCACCTCCCTCACGGGGGTCACGTGATCTCGGGGAGGGAGAGTCACGTGACCTGGGGAGTCACGTGACCTTGGGGGCCACGTGACCTGGGGGTCACGTGAGCCCCCTGAGTCACGTGACCCCCTAGACCACGTGACCCCAGGTCACGTGACCCCTAGGTCACGTGGCCCCTAGGCCACGTGGCCCCTAGACCACGTGGCCCCAGGTCACGTGACCCCAGGCCACGTGGCCCCCAGGTCACGTGACCCCCTAGGCCCCAGGTCACGTGACCGGGGACCCTAGACCCCCTAGGCCCTAGACCACGTGGCCCCGGGTCACGTGACCCCCTAGGCCACGTGGCCCCCGGGGTCACGTGACCTGGGGCCACGTGGCCTAGGGGGTCACGTGACCTGGGGCCACGTGACCTAGGGGGTCACGTGACCTGGGGTCACGTGACCTTGCGGTTACGCCGACGCCGACGGCGACGCCGACGCCAACGGCGACGCCGACGGCGACGCCGCTCAGGCCGGAAACGGGCGCCTAAGAGCTGCGCTCTAAAAATTACTCGCGGCAAATAAGCAAGCTTTCGAGACAAATACGATGACAGAAACTTTGCCATGACTCTCTGCGTTCTATGATAATCAGTTTTGATAACGTGTTCGTTTATATGACTGCACATTATTTGCCTATTTGCCACGGAAAAAAAAGTCTAATAAAAACGCTGCACTAAATCTGAAATCTGACTTCTCATCTCGCGGGGCTAACCATAAAATGCTTATCAAAATCACAGGTGTGTATTTATGACCGTATTTTGTTATTTAATAATAGGTTGCGATTCGTTATGATGTGCGAAAAAGAAATAGGATATTACTCCTCCACTTCAAAAGACTCATACTCTCATAAACGAATTCCAGAAAAAAATTGTTATCAATTCCGATTCATCGCGATTGCGATCTCTTACGCTGAAAGCACAAGGTCGTTCTAAGTCCCAAAAATACTAATATAAAGAAAGAGAAAAACAGTGAGTACAGTGAAGACAGGTAGAAGCAGATTCTCGGCAGAAAAAATATATCATATTGAATATCATTATGCAATTTTACTCCAACTTCTTGCCGAAGAAATATATTCAAATTATACGACAGATTTCAGAGACGTACTAAATTGTATCGTTGTCTTAATTGTATTATCATCAGTATTAAATCACGGATCCGCAACACATACCAGCTCCAACTTTATAGATTGATGTATATCCGCCTCGCTCTCCCTATTTCTTTTTTGTTTCTTTACACAGTAGAAACGAAATAATAGTGGACCGAAGAAAGAATCGGAGCAGAGCGGATGAATAACGCTATAAGCAGAAACCCCCCGAAAGGAGGAATCCGGAAATTAAAAGTTCCATCTCGTCCATTGAGAAAGGGAGAGACTTGTGGAGACCAGCAAGCGAGCGATATGGGGAGTCAGAGGAGAGGATAGTCCGTTATTGCACAGTGGTGCGTTGTAGATTTTAGCATACACACAAATACACCAAAACGGCAGGAGCCCGAGGCAAGCTTCACCGCGACGTGCCATTCCCTGAATTCGAAGCAAGTGTAAAAGAACTCAGACGTCGGGCCCCCTCTCACAAAGTATGTGTTCTCACGATCGTTGGAACGAAGGAACATCAAAAACAAAAAGGCGTAAGAAAAATTGAAAAAAAAAAAGAAATAGATAGGTGTGCAACGATTTACCATATTGCGGTTTCGCTGATAACCGCGGTTGAGGGAAGCTGGGGGACGCTCGCGGGAAGTGTCACGGGCATGTTGGGAGACATCGTAGACGCAAGAAGCATTAGCTAAATTGGCAGAGCTGCTAGAACCCCATTGCCTGCATGCACTGCTTACCTCATGCAAAGGCAGGGGCTGCATGGCGCCGTTTTATAATTTCGAGCATGCGGATTGGACCAGAGAAGAGAAAGCGAGCGGAAGGACGGGGAAATTGTACGCAAGTGACCATACCGGACATTATTACTCCGTTCATCTTACGACGGGCCTAAGAGGACGGACGCTACGAGTCAATTTTAGTGCCGTGGGAGTTTTAAGTGATGATAATAACAATTAATGCAAAGGTGCAACCGAGCTGGACAAGAATGACGATGATAATCCCTGGAAAGGGGAACAAGGCACAAAGGACAAGCGCGAATCTCCAAACACAGCTAGGGCGCGCAGTCAGGCAGTGCGTTCCCACAACGTTCGATTGGATAGATTAAAGTCCCCATTCATAAAATTCACGCTTTCAAGTACCGCCAACCATTGTTGTGGAAACGCGCAACAGATGAAGCTACGAGCGGGTGCTCCGCCGCCATTCGCTTTTCAAGGGCCGCTCGAGAGACACGCCTCGTGCACTAACGCATTTGACGCTACTTGCAAGGCAAACGCAAACACATCGAGGGGCTTGAGCATAGAATGGATCGCAGCGTCCTCTGAGGGCCATTTTAAGGTGAAACTAGAGTGAACTATAGACCGTTCTAATGTTTACAAAATCACAGTCCAGCATGCGATCATCACAGCCCAGCACGTGCGTGTTCGTCGCTTCGGAAAGCAGGCGAAGCACGCGCCATACGCACGAACAATCAAAATGGCACCGGCCACACGCTCTTTCTTGGAAAGGTCTATACTCTGTTTTACCTCATCTTGCACCACAGCGAAGGCTAGAAGCGCGAGCTCATAGCCTTGGCAGCTGCCCTTAATGCACGAGAGCTTGTGCCGCCGAGATGTGCCCAATGTGCCCTAGAGCAAGGAGCTCGCCCCTGTAGCCTTCTCTGCGGTAAATCGCAAGGTAAAATAGAGTATAGAAACGACTGAGTGGGGCGAGCTACATTCTCCGCTCATGCTTTCAGTTGCACTTGAAAATGCGGAAAGCGATCAATGGAACCAAGCCATTCCGACCGCAGCGCCACTTTCGCAGCGATTGAAGCAAGCAAAGACACAGGTCAAGGTCATACGGGCACTATAGTCCCCTTGGAGGCTATATTGTATTTTTTTAATAATTTTGACGTCAAAGGTAGCGTGAAAACACCACGTCACGACGACGTGAAGTTACGACGACGTCATCGTCAACGACGACGTTGCGCGACGCCAAAATGCCATCGTGAAGTCGCCGTGACGTCGCGTCGCATCGAGAACGACGACGTTACACGACATCAAGTCGCCATTGTCACGTGGTCGTGACATCGCGTCGAGTTGATGACGACGCCGCTACGCGACATGCAAGTCGCCGTGGAAACGCGGTCGCGGCGTCGCGCCGCGTCGAGGGCGACGTCGGCGTGGTCGTCGACCGCCGACGTTGACGTCGACGCCCCGCGCAACGTCAAACGTCGCTATGACGTCACGTTAACATCGTCGCACGTTAACGTCGTCCTGACGTCGCGTGACGCCGTCGTCAATGTCAATGTTGACGTCAACGTGGCGTCATAACGACGTCACGATGAAGCTCTGACGTCGTGTAACGTCGTCCCCTTCGCCAAAATCAACGTCGACACCTCGTCACGACGAAGTCCTGGCGTTATGCAACGTCGTCGTCGTCGACGATGACGTCGACGTCGATGAAGTTGTCAGGAGGTCGTCGTGACGTCGGGTTGCGTCATGTCGACAGCGACGTCAGCGACGACCAGACGCCAAGCGTCTTTATGACGTCACGTTGACGACAAGGACATCGTGACGTTGTCGTCGTCATTATCGTCAACGTTGACATTGACGTCTTTGTCAACGCGATATGACGTCAGAGCGCAGTATTCATGTCGTGTAACGCGCCTTGTCAACGTCAACGACAACGTTGACGTCAAGGCGTCGTCGTGATGTCGCATGATCTTGTGACGACACGCCACGTCATAGGGACGTTATGTATTGAAGTGACGCCTGCCGTCTAGGTTGTATAAAGAATATAACCTGGGGCTCAATTGTTTCTATAACCTTGACCTGTATGCCGGTTGAGCGTGGCGTTGAAAACGGAACGCGTTTTCTAAAATAAAAAACGGCTAATCCGAACCATTTCGCTGGTAGTGCCGGAGAGGGCGCTACGATCGAGGTGGCTTTGAGTGGCTTGGATTAGCCATTTTTTTCCACGTGTGGAGGTGCAGAATAATATCACACCGGTGGCCCCACTCGTCCTTCCTACGTAGTACACTCTAGTGAAACGGAGCTTAGTGTGCCGAACGTGTTGCAAAACCGCTATTTTGCTTCATAAAAAAGGAGCTCCGCTTTTCGTTGTTGCAACTTTCGCACTTTTCAAAGGTTGTAAAATCCTTTGGCTTTTTGGCGGCGTTGTGGTCAGAGAGTGCAGTTATTGCCATTCTCTAAAGCAGGGGTGCACAACATACGGCGCGCGGGCCGCATATGGCCCGCGCGCGCTTTTCTAGCGGCCCGCGGCCCAGCTCAGCGCAGGAAGGTGCTTACTATGCCATTCAATCCACCAAGCGCCCGTTCCGCTTGGCAAGCAGCAGTGCAACCCTATGACCTACTTTTCTCAGTCTTCGGCGAAGGAACTACTCTCCACTAATCCCGCTGACAACAATAAAACAGCGCGTGCAGTCATCCCTGTCTATGGTGTGGTTCTTGTTCAACATGTCTGTAAACGGAACGCCAAAACTTCTTGCTCTCTCTCAACAGATCCTCTGCCCTCTTTCACCACGGAGGCTATCAAGCCTCTCTCTTCCCGTTGCGATTCTTAGGGGTTGCGTCGTCAGATCGGAGGACTCCGATCCGACGATGCAACTGGCGCTCATCGACCTCCAGCGTCACCAACGCTGAGGACTATGCATCGCGAATGTCAGCTGCATGAGTTCAACAAAAACCTAAACAAGAACAAGTACGGAAACCTGGTAGACCACGCCTTAAAACTATAATCACTTTTCGGGAGCACGTATGTTTGTGAGCAGACCTTCGCACTGATGACTCTCAACAAGAACCACCTTCGATTTGCCATGACGGACATGACATAGCGAGATGTGCTAATGACGGTAACGACTGCGATGACACCTGGGCCGGCTTGCTACAACTAGCGATGCCTCAATGGCCTTCTGTTTAGGGTGATGCCACCCTTTGTAGTACCCGATGCCGACAGCACGTGCTCACAGAGAAAATACAAAGAAATCGCCGGAAACAAAATGTCGCCGTAGCACAGTCAGCGCCACGAGCGCGTGCAGGGACACGCTCTTTCACGTGCTTCAGAACAAAAAATAAAAAGAAGAATTGGAAACAAAATGGCCAGATGTCATCACCCCAAGCAAAGCACACATGAAGGCACCCTAGCTAGCAAGAGCGTCTCAGCTGAGACTGGGTGAAAGGAAGCACTGCGAAGGCTGGGGCGCGCGAGCGTCTTGAGACGCAGCTTGAGTCACGCTCAGCTCGTGCGTTGGCTTTGGCAGTGCTTTTTTTCACCCAGTCTCAGCTGAGACGCCGCTTCTAGCAAGCCGGCCCTGGTATCGAAAGCCTGACCGCAGCCGAAATATGCAACAAATAGCACTAGGTGCGGCTTGCACAGTTTTCAATAAACGTAATTTTGGCCCGCCTAAGTTTTCAGTTGTGCACTCCTGCTCTAAAGGGACAGTGACACCCCCCCCCCCCCCCCCCCATTTATAAAAAAAAAATGTTAGGCGATTGAATACGGTGTTGGGATACTACCCCATCAATATCTTGCTACAGAGTCAGGCATATTTTTAATGAAACCAAAAAACTCAAGTGCTCAAAACCAAAACCGAAACAAGAGCACGGGGCTCATGGCTGGAAGTCATTTGGCTACACCCGACCGCATTTTTTTTTTTCTCCGCTTCTCCGGATTGTGAAGCAGACGACGAAGTTGCGTGCATTGTTTGTTGTAGTTGTGCGATTGCATCCAAACGCTCAATAAACTTACTTTCAGAAAAAGAAAGAGAGAAAATAAACGGGGATCGGTGGCCTACTGGGTTAGCGCACACCAGACTCGGAGCATGTGAAGCGAAAAGCTCGCGCTGCAGAACCCAGGGATCCTGGGTTCAATCCCCACCCCTGCCCGTTTCGATCTGGATAAGCATAGATAGCGGCGTGCGGTCGTGTATCACTACTCCGTGATGCACGTTAAAGAACTCCAGGCTAGCAGTCGTACTGCACTGGCTAAATTGCTTGTCTACAGTGGGTAACAATGTCGCTATGTTCTGACAGACTAACCTCCTGCTGTATAAACAACTAACGACTAGTTTGACTTTTTTATACTTTTGGCCACGTTTAGGCCGGTTGTTTTCCGATGGAAAGAAGACAAATATCTAGCCTCAAATTAGTGTTCTGTAGTTTTTGGACTCTCAGATGCCATGCTCAATTAAGTCTCGTGCCCATGTTGTGCTATTCTTCTTAAGAAGTACATAAACCGATAAACCGAAACATCCTTTCTTCAGCAGTTCAAGTGTGAACGTGAACAAATAGTGACAGCGAAGGTTATCCGCGAATGAACAAATAGTGACAGCGAAGGTTATCCGCAGAATGAACAAATAGTGACAGCGAAGGTTATCCGCGAATGAACAAATAGTGACAGCGAAGGTTATCCGCAGAATGAACAAATAGTGACAGCGAAGGTTATCCGCGAACGCGTAGGCTCCTGTAATTATGTAGATAAATAGTTTTGTAATTGAAATCAAGGCCAAGACGGCTTTAAAAGCTATATACATGCCTCATAATGCGGTTTATTCTGGAATCTTTTTTTCTCTTCGGTTACTAGATACAGGATTTAGTTGTCCCCACAACCATTTAATATTTTATCTCCAGGAGGCTGCTAATGTGTATGGTGATTATTCATTTAGATCACTGTTGATCTACTAGACTGTGCAAATCGGGGACTCTAATAATCGCGTTGTTTCTGCAAAGTTTATTTAGATAGCGGATATATAATCTAAATATTGGAGCGCGCGATTTCCTATATGAAAAGATATAAAATGAAAACAAAATATTATTTGTTTTCATATGAACGGGCTTAACATGCTTTAAAGTCTGAACACGTTTATTTTGGACCTTCTCTGCTTCGACAGAATGAGAGAGCATCACGGAGGCTCCTACCATAACAAAGACGCCCAATTTTTTTTAGCTATTCTCATTTTTTGTTATTTAGACAAAGCGTTATGTTTGGAAGCATATCTTGACTATACTCAATGACAGATTACGAAGCACGGCGCGTGGCTTGTTATCTTTAAGAAACCTCGCGACTAAGGAAAAAAAAGGGGGGAGGGCAGACTTTGTTTAACGTTTTCTTTCGTTTTTCTTTTTTTTTCTATCTCTGACATTTCTTTTTGTTTTTTTTTTTGTTTTCAAAGATAAATTGTTATTATTTCGGCTGTCGTTCGGGTATTTTATCAGTGGCTAATTATGCTGCACGCTTTTCTTTTCGTCGTGATCCGCCCTTTGTCGTTCTTATCGGCCAATGCCGCAGTCTGATACACCAACCTACTGTCCACAACACAAGCCCGCGATTGCCCACACCGGGTGTGAGCACTGAGCGCGCGCACAGACCAGATTCGGGTGAGGCGAAGCATTCGCGCGTGCGCAGTACCGACAGCAGCGCCACCACGGTGGCGTGACGTCGAGAGCTGAGCTGGTCTGTAGCAGTCTTGAATAGTATCGCGATAATGCAACTCGTTACTTTTTTTGGAAACTTTTAACTGCAACTCTATACCTTTTGAAGTAACTGTAACGATAACTTTAATACTTTTGTAAAAAATCGTAATTAAAAGGTATGTGCAAAGATACAGATATTTTTCACGAAAAAAATACCCCCCTTTGTGAACACTACAGCGGGCTCGAGCATGTGCTGAGGTTGGGCCACACTAGACGAAACAAAATAAAACAAGAATGTAAATTTTTTTTTTTTTTTTGTCAGAGAGAACTGCAGGCGCTGGGGTAGACGTTTTTCTAGTTCTGTTTTTCCTTTCTCATCGCATGGAAAAGCGCATTTGGCATTTGCTTTATTTCAACCTTTTTTGTGCGTGGCTCCTCTCGCTGCGTCTTCACCCTTTCCGGCCTGATCGAACATCCCCGCCTCTTCGGCCAAGCGGCAGAGCCACCTCGCGGAAACACGCGACGCGTAGACGCCTAACGGTGAACTGTTCGACGCCGAACGAGAGCCTCTGTGTCGGTGCCACAGCAGTCGCGGCTAGGTTTCTTTGCGAAAGCGAGTCGTCATCGGTAGAGACATTGTCTGACCGGCTCCACAGACGATGTTTCTAATGGCCGGCTTGCTCTTTCCCTGGTGTTGTGAACCCGTGATCCACGGTCTAGTCTTTTATTCTGCGTTGCATAGAAGACATTACAAAGAAAGCGAAACGCATTCCGAGACGACTTTCTGCTGTCTTTGTTCGGTTCTTTCTTGGCCTTGTATCATACTCACGGTCTTTTCCACTTTATTCAGTTCCAAATAGTTTAGACTTCTGTTCCCCTCCCTATTATTATAATGAACCCGTCTGTTCATCGGTACTTTCCTCTCCTGTCAGCTGAGAAAGGGGAATAAGAGAGCTCTTAAAGGAAGGGAGAGAGAACGTCACAAGAAAGAAGGAAAATAGTTGGATTGTAACTAACCGTTATAACTCAAACGAGAGGCTGTCATGAGTGACGAACGGCAGGTGTTACCATGGCCCGGCTATGAACTGCACTTTGACCTCGTCGAATATAGTGGCGATAACTTCACTGCTCGCTGCATACACTTCAAAAAAGTAAATGCAGCCCGGAGGTCCTCTTCGTCCAAGTTTTGCAAGCACCTCGGGGTGAGTTTCGACTTTCATGTCTGGACACTACCGCTAGGCATGACGGAAGTTACGGAACGATGGAAGGCTGAAAGCTCGACAGCACTCTCCAGTCTCAACGGCTTTCCCACCACTTTTTCTTACGTTTGAATACTGCACGACCACCCAGCGCACCCGTTGAGCGCATCTTTAGCAAGGAACCGGATGTATTCAGCATCAAAAGTGGAAAGTTAGGTGATCTTTGAAAAGCAGTTGCTGCTGCTTTACAACATGAACTATGTAATTTATTATTCAGTCAATCTTATATCAAAGTAGCAAACGCTTTGATTCAATGAAGTCGTATGACGGTAATAATATATATCTCAAAAAGTGAAATGAAAGTTTTCTGAGAGTTCCAAAGAAAATATAAATTGTAGTCATTGTGAGTTGTTATCAATGTCCTCATCGCAAAATTAAAAAAGAACAAAGTGTTTTAAAAGAAACTAAGTTACTATGAAGAAATAATTGTAACTGTAATGCGTACTTTTAATTATAAGTAACTGCAACTTTATTTATAAGTAACTCTAACTGTGATTTAAAAACATTTTGACAAACCATTTGTAGCTGTAACTAATTACTTTGTAAAAGTAGCTGACCCGAAACTGGTCTCTAGGGGAGAAATAATTAGATGCCCTGGACACATCACACCCCGTAACTATTGCTCCGCGTCTGCGAAAAGTACGACTCACGGGCTGGAGGATTTTCATTTATGAATTGTGATACTTTAGTAACAATAATAATTTTACTTGTCCTGTTATTTTTTTTGTCTTTACACTGTAAGTTATTTTATTTTCATTGCAAGATTTACGCTCGATGTCAACTTTGAGTGGATATATATAATCGCGTATACAAAGTCATAGTTCTGGAGGGTGCTCGAGTTCGACAAAAGTCGTGCAGCTTATTCAAAAGGAAAAAAGGAAAAAAGGAACCCTTCAAACAAAAAATAAATAAAATAAAACAAAACACAAAATTGTGAACGTACGAGAGAAGAAGCAATTATCAATTGAAGATTCACAGCGGATAATCTTACGTGACTAGAGGTGCCGGTTGCTAGCTTTTTTTGTAATCCATTCCGATAGATGTGCATTCACCTATAACTGGTACTGCGTCTTCCGAAAGTCGTGAGCTATTATTACTCTGTTATAATCAGTGAGCTTGTTTTGGAGAGGGGGAGAGAAGAAGCGTCAGTAAAAAGGGTTTGAACAAAAATAAAATTAAAAAATCTACTTAACGCATCGATGTAACAATAGGCGCTCGCAGGGAAGTCCGAATGGCCGTGATAAAGTAGAAAGGGACGTCGTAAATTTCCGAGGTGTGCAAACACCGAGACCGTTTCTATTAATGTACCGGTCAGATAACATGTTATACCAGCGTTGAAAATAAAAAATAAAAATAAAAAAGACAAATTTTCAGCCAGCGTCGACGGCTACGTGCTTCTAATTCGTGATTGCGGTGTGTCGTAATGTTTTTTTTTATTTCGTTTCTATTTTATCCCAGAGAAACACCGCCAGGGAACGCAATGAATGGGTGCAATCAATGCGAACTACCTCGTTGACAGCTTTCATATTTTTTCGCCTTCTTTTGCTCATTCTTTGAAGAGACGCGCCGATTTGACCCATATGTTGGATCTGCACTCTTGATTATTTTTATTCTGTGTCGCTCTTTCTTCGCGTCGTACTTTCATCCAGTCGAGTAGTATGCTGCAATGTCTTTCGTCGTGTCTGGACAAGTTTTTTTTCTTGTTCACAGTTGAGATGTCATGTTGCATTTAAATAGAACATATTACTCTAATTGTCGTAGCAGTGTTGACGATAATTCGGCGGATGGCGGTATGTCAAAGATAGCAATTCAGATCTACCTAAGCTCAGGTGTCGAGGTCGTTCCTTTCTTTTTCGGTAGCCCAAAAAGTTGATTAGTTCTGATGTTGGCGGTTGCGGTTTTCATTGTACAGGGTGAAACAAGGAGACGGCAGGCTCTTTAAATCGACCGGAAAATTCGGTTTCTTAACCTATCGCGCTACGACTTTGTGCAGCGTTGCCCACAGATGGTGCATTTTTTTTTGTAAAATTTACAAAGGCCGAACTTACCTGAGGAAAAAGTAAAGAAAGAAAAAGGCTTAGCTCTTATGGAAACGCAGCGACGCCACCGGTCTTCAAACAACACGGCGCCGTTTCGCTCGGGAGACAAGAGATGGCGCAAGCGGTCGCGACGCCAACTGCCGCCAACGAACGAGCAGACGACTCCGAGAGCCGGCGTGTTTAGCAGACAAGGAACTCCAGTTCCTTGTTGTTACCACGCCTGTTTTTGTTTCTGCGACTGTCGCCGCCTGCGGAACGCGATCCGCTTTTGAGTCGAAAGGATCGTCTGCTAAAGTGCCGGCTCTCGGCGCCGTATGCTCGTTCGTTGGCGGCGTTCGTTGCGCCACCTCTTGTCTCCCGTGCGAAACGGCGCCGTGTTGTTTGAAGACCGGTGGCGTGGCTGCGTTTCCATAGGAGCTAAGCCTTTTAATGCGAATATTAATGCGAATAGCATTCTTTGGATACTTCACGCACTTTTCGTCTATGTATCTATCTATCTATCTGGCTATCTAACCTCTTACGCCGCGGGTCGATAAATAAATAAAAAAGACCGGCGCCGGCTGGGATTCGAACCGTTGACCCTTTGATCAGCAGGCAGACGCGCTAACCACAGAGCTATGAAGGCAGTCATTCAACGCACTCTAAACGGTTGTTTATATCTTTACCATAGGACGCGCTTTACAGCGCTGTCACAGCTACCGGTGCGCGCGCGTTCCATGCACGAGGGCTCATTCCGCTCTCGTGAGGCTGAGCACGGCCGCTAGCTCACCCTCTCCCGCGCTCGGGAGAGGGTGATGTAGCGGCCGTGCTCAACGCTCACGAGAGCGGAATGACCCTCGTGCATGGAACGCGCGCGCACCGGTAGCTGTGACAGCGCTGTAAAGCGCGTCCTATGGTAAAGATATAAACAACCGTTTAGAGTACCGTTGGTTGAGACTAGCTGAGACGCCAGAAAGTCTGGTCGGTACCATTTTGAGTGTTTGTGCGTATGGCGCGTGCTTTGCTCGCCTTCCTAAGTGACACAAACGCACGTGCTGGGCTGCGGAGATCGTGCGCAGGGCTGTGAAAGTGTCAACAAATTTAGAATCGCCTCAAGAGTGGGCTGGCGTATCTAGAGTGTGCCGGCCACCTGACGAACGCGCATAACTCCGCACCGTTTGATGCTATTCGCATTAACGTAGATAATCATTCCCAAAGGATGGGTTCTGCTGACTTTTTTCTTTCTTTACTTTTTCCTCAGGTAAGTTCGTTCTTTGCAAATTTTACAAAAAAATGCACCATCTGTGGGCAATCCTGCACAAAGTCGTAGCGCGATAGGTTATGAAACCGAATTTTCCGGTCGATTTAAAGAGCCTGCCGTCTCCTTGTTTCACCCTGTAGTTGGCAGAGGATATTGGTGCTGGTCAAATATCTGTTAGTTTTTTGGGTTTTTTTTCGGGGGGGGGGGTATTTTGGTTTAGTGATGTTAATGATACTAGGAGCGGTTGAAAGGGTGTCACTGCAGGCGGTGGCGGTGTGCAGAGAAAGGTATGAAAAAATAGCATGCAGGCGATTTCGACCTCCAACAAAAAGAGGGACTGCTCGAAAAAAATATCTATATTTATTCAGGAATGATAGTGCGATAATCTTGAATACCGCTCTACTCAAATTTCAAAAGACAAAGTTGCGCTTTTTTTTTTCTACGTACAGCAGGCGATCTCGTGCGAAGGCATAAAAATAATCCCTTTTGTAACGTCACTTTATGCACCCTGTACAGAGCGGAACGGCGGTTGTAATGGTTGCACGATTCATCGGGGTCAATCCACCGAAACTGAACGTCTACGGGATCACATATTTGGTATACTCGGAGTTTCCCAGCAACAAATGCTAGGTGTTTAGTGACGCTTTTTGAAAGTTTCTATCAATATTCTTAGCAGAATATGAAATTAGGCGGGTTGTTATGTATTCATATTGAAACAGCGCGACTAGACACGGACGATTTGGGAATCTTTGTCAATCAGTTGCTAGTCAGCGTTCGTTTCGTCCAGTTTTTCACTTTGTCCGTGTTTAGTTGCGCTGTTTCAACACGTAGCAATATTTTGTTTCGTAGATTTTTTCTGATTTTCCAGTAGTTAATATTTTTCCACAAAATTTTCAATCACAATGATTTTTTCTAACAGCTTATAAACTTCTTTCTACGATGCGTCAGTTAAGTTCTGAAAGATGTTCTATAATTAATTCACTAAATATTTCTCTAGCAGAATCCTCAAATTCATATTTATATAGTTAGTGTTTAGAGTGCTGTATTACCTGGTCATGAATTCTACCTTACACACTTTTCTTATAATCACGGTTTTACTATATGCGTATTGCTTGTTTCCGAATTTACACACAAAAAAAAAACGTTGGTGAGCGGCACAGGCTAGTTTAGAAATGGTGCCATAATTTTAACCAAACACTTTGCGTTTAAGATGCCGTTCATTCTACTACTACATTCCCTGAGCGCCAACTGTGCAGTCCGTGTGCCCACCACCGCCTCCATGAGAAGTTCTCAAACTCACAGCAGAGATTTTCGTCTTTCAGAAATACATAAAAAATAAGCACAGTCATAGGACGATTATTGTACCCGCGTAAAGTTGTGGAGTCACTCAATCGTTGTGCATGCTATATGAGTACACTAGATTGAGAGTTGTACTGAACTGACTAAGTGCCACTCTGCAGCGGAAAGATAAGGCGCCATTTCCGACTTTCTCCTTTCTCTCTAAACCTGCGTACAAGAAGTTTAGCTATCAAGAATATAATTTAGAGACTGGCAGCTGGAGAAATAAATGCAGAGTATTGTCTTCTGTTCAATCACTTTAATGATACAAAAAAATAAAAAAATTGTCGTTTAAAACAATTTCTATTGAAGATTCTTTTTTCCTAGGCAACTGCCAAGTTTTTGTTTTTTTAGTTTTCATACATCTGATGTGTGTACGTTTAATCGACGTACAGGAAACGAGATTTAGGCAAAAAACCGGCGACCGCCCTAATGCATATTTTTTTCCGGCAGCTTCTTCCGCGGTGTACTCAATCTTTTTCGAACAGGATAGACATAGCCGAAATAAAGTCACCAAAACGTTAGCTTTCAATTTCCATAATCGCTTAAAGGGAAGCTCCTGAATCATCGATAATCCATTAACGCTCAATCAATTTTATATCGCGATCACATGTTCGCCCTAATTGTCCGTTTATATGTGTCTGGGTTGGCGGCTAAAATAAAACAGTATAACAAATAAATAGTCATCTGAAGCAAAATAATACAGCCTTTACCGTTTACCGGTCGGAACAGGCGTACATAAAGACAAAATTCAGTAAATGTTGCTCGCACAAACACGCAGAGTCAACTTCAACTGGCATAGCTTCAGAGCTGTAGCAGCAGGAAAATGCTACCAAAAACGGATACCAGTGATACCGGTTAAAAGGCGGTCCAATCCAACTCGCAAAACGGTCGTGCGAGAACGTCTGGGAGCCGGAAATGACGTCGCCCGTGACGTCAACGGTCACGCCTTTCTGGTTCAGTGAAACGAAAGGAAAGTTGAAAATGTTGAACTTTTTAAGGCCCAGTCGAGTCCGGATTTCTCAGTAGCATAGCTTCAATTTGGTTGGTTTCGTTTTCAGCGCGCTCGCTGCTGTGTTGGTGTGTTGTGTCGTTTTCACTTCATTTTTTCACACAAACATACCCTTTGTGGTACTCAACAAACAGTTCAATGGACCTTCTTCCTGTAAGCTTCTGCGCATGCGTACACCCCCTCTTCTGGTATTGCTTCAACCTGTCGCCATTTTCGCAGGGCAAAGTTGCGGTCGACCAACATATTCAGCACCTATCTTTGCGCGTATTTCGTCTTTTTTGGCCATTCTGGCTCGTATAAAAGCAACGAAGATCAATACAACAGCACGATTCTAATGTGTTCTGACGGGCGTACGCCAGCTGGGCTGCCCTTCATTTCTAGTTGGAAGACAACTCCGCAGACGGCGCTCGTTATTGGAAAAATGCCCATTGTACTGGGGCAACTGCGAAGTAATGACAAACCCAAAATTACGTGTGTTCTTTTTTTACGAGGATTTTTATCTGGTCATGTTCGTCGTTCGTCCTTGTTTTGGGGCGGAACAACGTAACTAATGCAGGAGGATGATTACCATTATATATTGCCGCACTGGACGTACCGTTTGACACTAGTTTCCATAAAAATTAGCAACTAAATAGAATAATGCCCGAAGGCATAGTGATAAAGCAGGTCGAGAATCTCATTTGATTACATTCTGTAATGAAATTCTGAATCGCGATGAACAGATCAACTATCAAGTTTTGTACTCACTGTTTGATTTTCGAGGACACCAACAGTTTCTGAAAATCACCGATTGGGAAGCCCCCTCAAATGACGCAGTAAAAAGAAAAACAATATTGCCTCCACATCTTTTTTTTTTAATTAAGTACTCGAGAGATGGTTCGATGGTCCATCATCGACTGAGTAGATAATTTTTCCTGATGTCCTGCTGACGCATTCATTAAGAGAATATCAGTGTAGGACTTAGAAAACAAACTGTTTGTTTTACGAACCTTTTCTTACGACATATAATAACATATTCAAGATAGGCGATAAGTGACATACCCGTCAGGTGAAGTCTGACTTCTGTCTTCCGCAAAATTTAGAAAATGAAATTAAAGGGCGCAAGAGAATTGTGACCTCTGGCAATCTTGGCTGAAGTGGACTGCAAGACACCACTTATGTATCTTTGTCGACAGATCTTTTTTCGGTTGAACAGATGCGCATTTTAAGAACGCAACCCGTAGTTACGCCAAAACGTCCTCTGAAGGCTCTGTTATACCTCGACGTAACGCGCGCGCCAGCGAACGCTGGCCGAAGTTGGCTACGTCACGTCAGTCACGCCGCGCGCGTCAAAGATTCGCCCTCGTGATACTCCGGCGGCTTTGGCGACCCCCACGGCGTGCGTTGGTGGGCCGCCGGCGCGGCGCATGCGCAGAATCTGACTACGAGTGCACGTTTCCTGCGAGAGTGCGCCACTTCCGGTTCGATTTTCGCTTCGAATGAGCAGACGGAAACTCTCGCGCTTCTTGAGCGCCAAGTTCGAGCTGATGGCGTGGACGTACCTTTGCACGACGAAGACTCGCGCTTGCACTGTTGGGGGGCACCGCCTGCGTCGCAAGCGTAGGTGGTCAATGTACATACGGTACATCATTGACAAGCGCACGGTCCACGGCACTCAAGCTTCCTCGTGTCGTAGACACGCGGGTGAGGACGAATTCCTCGATCAGCTTCTCGACGACCGAGTTCGATTCTTCAAACATGACGCCACACGGAGTGGTGCTCCCCGTCGTCTGCTATTGCTCGCATTCAGCGCCGCGCTTCCCGCGCGAGGGCTGCCGGGAGCCAGCGCGTGATGCATCCCGGTCCGGCGTCGCTGGCGCGGCCGGCGCGGAATACCGCATGCTTCTTTTTGGCGTCGAGGCGGTCAGGCTGCGTCGAACGCCGCCGGTGGCGTCGGTCGCCACGACGCCGGAGTATAGAGCGTCGGGTTTTCGCCGACGTGACGTCGCTGTGACGCGCCTGCACGCGCGCACGCGTTACGTCGGAGTATAACAGGAAAGCCTTAATGCAACGCGCGGTTACGCCGAAACGTCCCATCGTCGTAACGCTCGGGTCATGAAATGAGACCCGCGCTTGTACGTCATGGAACGTTTCGGCGTAACCGCGCGTTGCATATATGGGAAAGTCCTATAATGCAACGCGCGGGTAACGAGTGAGACCCACACGTTGCATTATGGGACGTTTCCCATACTGCATCGCTTGGTTACGCCGACGGCGACGCCGACGCTGCTCAAACTGGAAAAGGGCGCCTAAGAGCTGCGCTATAAAACGTTTCTGAAGAAGAAAAGATCTCTCCCCGCAAAATTTAAAAATACTGTTGTATAGAAACGCAATAGGGGTCGGTACCAATAAGTCGCCTTCCCCTGATGTGAGCTGATCCATTTCCCCCCTAACTGTGCATAAGGTTCAGGAATGCATAAGAAAATTGAAGCCTACCAGGTCCTCAGGTCACGACGGTATTCCCGCACCACTTGGAAAGAAGAAGTGTTTCCAGACATGTGAAGGAAGTCATCGTTGTCCCAGTATACGAGTCTGGAAGTCGTACCACAGCGTCAAACTTCAGGCCAGTTTCTAGGCTGTGCGCATTTCGAAACTTTTCGAAATGGTACTTGCCCACAAAACATTGTCATTTCGTTTAAAAATATGTAATAAGGTCCAACCAAGACGGATTTGTATCACGACGGTCGACAACAACAAACTTCATTTCATTTATGTCCATTGCATCCCAAACCTGTTTCACAGAGGCCAGCTTTACGTAGTTTACTTTGATCTAAGAAAGGCCTTACATGTGGTTGACCATGGCATTCTCTTATCGAAAATTTGTGATATTGGTCTCTTTGGAGGGCAACAGGACTGATTTCAGAACTATTTGTATAATAGAACATGGGTTGCTTGAGCGAACGGCGCGTTTTCCCTTTACGCACAGGGCGACGTCTGGGGTACCTCACGGGCCAGTTCTGCAACCGCATCTTTTTTCTATTTTTGTGGACGACGTAGCAGTCAGCACCTCGTAAAGCTCTTCTTGCTTGCAATACGCTGACGATATTAAGATATTGAAGGATATTAAAACTATCTCATATTGCAGGTTTATACAAGAGGATATAAACTCATTTGTAAATGCGTGTTCGCAATCGCAAACTTTCCAGCCAGTTCGGGCCTGCGGAAGATATATATATACATACATATATATATATATATATATATGTATATATATATATATATATATATATATATATATATATATATATATATATATATATATATATATATATATATATATATATATATATGTCCTGGACGTGTTTCCGGACATCGTTTTGCGTGTTGGCTTGGACCGCCCTTCCAAAGCTGTACCGGAACAAACAAGAAAATAAAAGGGATTTGTTTATACGTTTTTAATGCTGTCGCATTTGAAAGTCGAAGACTAAATTACCGACTCAGTTGATTAGCGCACTTGCTGCCAATAGCCAAAAACGGGAGTCAGTACAGGAGATAGATTAAGCAATGGAAGCAAAACGTATTGGCAGCGACCTCCATCTCCCAAGTCATATAATGCATGGAATCAAGTGTTTAAGAAGCCATCGTTTTCATGTGTTTAGAAGACATTAAAGAGTCGTTGCGAGGTATAAAACACCTAAATCGTTGTCATCTTTTATTTTTCTGCTAAATTTGCAGGGAAATTGTCATGGCACGTAAGTAACGTAACGTCAGTCCCTCCGCAAAATATAGCGGGAAGCTAAATTGGTGGATACGTCACGTGACATCCGTTACTCGTGACGTCGATTTCCTCGCTAAAATTAGAGTAGAGCTTGAATTTTTGTAAGATCTGTGACGCCAATCTCCCTGCCAAATTTAGCTACAAATGCACGAATGAAAGTAGGAACGGACGTTTTGACTGACGGGCAGACGTTTTTGGGAATGGGGTTCCGTTGAAAATCATTAAATGCCTTTAAATTCTGCAACTCAGCAGTGCCGCCGAGTTGTTCAGACGCGAGCGCGCGTCTTTTCCCGAGGAACGCTTGACTGGTGGCTTGTCGATGGAACTAGAGACGACGCCAGGGCGAGTCTATGTGAGAGGGAACGGGGAAAGCCGTCTCGATTCAAGGGAACCGTTCGTTGTCGGCTGGCAGCAGAGCGTAGCTCGAATGAAAATGGGAGATTGCTGTTGCGGAATTATCTCCCGCTTCTTCATTTCCCGCTGAACTACGCACCCCCGCAGGCGGATGATAACAGCGATTCCCTTGAATTGAGACGGCTTCCCCCGTCCACTCTGCATGGACTCGCCCTGACGTCATCTCTAGCTCCATCGCAAGCCACCAGTCAAGCGCCTCCTCGGAAAAAGACGCGCGCCTGCGTGGAGCTATTACCTCCGCGGCGGCGACTGCACATGTGTAGTCAGTACTTCACAACGGCACGGCGACTATCGCCAAAGTGGTAAGGTAGAGAAAGTTACAGACCACTACAAAATCATGTGCATACCATTTTAGTGTCTCTGGTAGAATGTATTATGACAATCACGCGTGTCATATAATATTCGAAGGTTGCTTCTTCTAAAACAGATATCATGCTTTCCTGGCTCTGTACTTTGCACGCTTCCCAACACATATGAAGGTAGTACAAATGTTGTATAGAAAATTGAACCGACAAAACAAATCATGCTTCAGACGTGATAAATCTACGGTCTGGCGAGCGCGTGCGTCGCGACATTGGCGACCAAGCAAATGAGAGTGAATGACGAAAACACTGCAACATACAGAACCAGACTCCGCAAAGGAACACCAAACAATCGTTACCCTAATGGGTAAATCAGTTCATTCAGTCAGTCCAATCCCAGAAATCAGCCCAATCAAGCAATCGGTCCACTGCCAGAGTGCTCCGTGCCCATACCCCTAGACAGTGCGATGGAAGAGACCCCCCCCTCTCCTTCCACCCCATCTCACCTCCTCACTCTTCACAAAGCGTCAATATACTTTGCTAAACAAGAGTCCAACCCGGAACACCAATTGGGATGAAGCGCTCCACCGTCCAATCTTTAGACGCTCTCGTTCAATCATTTAGTTGTTTTAGCAAGACGTCCAGAAATCGCGCACGTTCACACAGATCATCAGTCGCGTATAGTGCGTCCTATAAGCTCGCTTCCATGAAACAAAAATATATATATAAGAAAATTTGATTAAAGCGAGTGCGAACGCAAGAACAGAAAGGCAAAAAGAGGATGAAAAAAAAAAAAGAAAGGTCCCGCGGCGTGACATGACCTTACATCAGATACAGGCGAAAAAAAGGGAACACCACATACAGTCGCAAGCATCTTTTAACATGGATGCGGAGGTTCCTTGTGGAATTCAAGCTCTCATCCAGGCATTTATACGTTAACAACATTCACCAAGCCCATACAAATTCAGTTCGCCCTCACGCGCTCACGCCAACGCATATTGTATCGTTGAGTTATTTGTACGAATGTTTATAGGATACTGATAACATGGTGCTCTGAGTGCGGCAAACGTCAAACACTACTCGTTCGTATCCTAAAATTTATGTTTTTCGCAGTATTCTTTTTTTGTCACAGAGCATCAATCAATAGACCGATCTCACCAGCCAGTTTGACTTCGCTACCGCTGCCGCAATGCATCGAGGGAACTTTAGTCTTTCTGCGCGTGCGAAAACTCCACTGGAGCTCTGCGCGTGGGGAGCACGAGACGGTACGAGCCTTCGCATGCACGGCCGCCATGCCTCCTGTGAACTAAAGTTATGGTGGCGTCACGCATGGGCTGAACGCTTAGTGAGATCGCTCTATTGCCTCAACTGCTTTTTGGGTACAAGGATAGCTGCTGATGACTGAGACCTCCAAAAAGTTGAGTGAGGTGCGTTCTGTGGGCAACCACCGGCGTTTTCCCTTCGGGATGAACAAGGCTGAACTCCAAAGTTTCTGAATAAAAAAGGCGCTGAAACCAGGGTTAAAGCATCAAGCTAATGTGCTACCACGTACGTCCTTTCTCCCCGACCTGCATTATCTCCGACACCTGTGACACTTCGACGCTTCGAGCAAGTGCGGGCCTCATCGATCGGTGCTGCTCCTTTGAGATGCCCCGACCAGCCGACTTCATTACGGCGGGTCAGCAGTCCCCGAGGGCAGAGCGCCGACACAGGCCTCTACCTGTGACGCCTTTGTGCGCGCTGGTTGAACGACCGCGAGCCTTCCGCTACCGAGGTCGGAACAGCGTCCTCTCGGCGCTGCGAAACGGCAGCATTTTTGTGGTAACTTAGCGATGTGCACTTCAAAACAATTACGCATATAAAAAAAAGAGTTTGGAATGCGTTATCTATATAGAGTTTTGTTTCTGAGTTTCAAGGTCAAATAAAGAAAAGTGGATTATGATAAGACGGAGATTTAAGCTTGGGTCAATGATTCCAGCAGACTGAGTTGCTGGGCTTAGTCATAATTTCTCACTCTTTGGAAAGTGTTACATGTGTCTGAAGTGGTGTTGTTTCAGTGCTTGATGCGATGTCTTTAATAATGTCTCGTTTATTAAATTTCAATATTATCTCGGTAACAGCGAGTAACGGTCGCCGCTAATAGGTACTAAGAGTCAGAGCCGCTGCGTTGCGTATTGTGACGTTGTAAGACGTAGGAATGCGCTACTGAGACATTCGACAGTATAGTAACACGACTTATACAGAGTGTGCTTTCTGCTAATGGTACCGAGTACGTCCCTGTATCATTCTTGCAATATATTCAAGATAGGAATATATGAAGTCCAATAGTCTTACCAAATTTCGAAAATAGAAGGCGGGAGAGGAAAAGAAGGGCAATCTATAACTAAATCAATAATAAAAACGTAAGAAGAATGCAAAGCAAACGTGGAATTTCCCGCCACACCATGAAGTTTAAATTCAAACCAGATTAAAGAAACATACTCCTTACGGACCAACACGCGGGATTGACGTCACGGAGCTGCGGCGGCGCTGCGATCGCGCCGTAGCCGGGTGGTGTGGGCAGTAGGGCGCGTTTTGCATGGGCGTCATAGCATTTCAGCATGCCGCAAACCTGTGTAGCCGTTAATTGCACCGAAAGGTATATCAAAAGTAACGGAGTGAGTTTCCACAAGTTTTATGCGGACTATGAAAGGCGCAGAAGGTGGATAATATCCGTGGAACGAAAAGAATGGTCGCCTCGCGCGGACGACCGTTTGTGCGGCAAGCACTTTCTTGAAGGCAAGTGTGGCTTCCATTTCAACCTCCGTCCCGAGGCTTGCTTATGTGCAGGGAAACCGTCGTCTGATCGAGACCAGCCATATTTTGTTGCCACGGTGTTCGCGCAGTAAGCACCGGCCAAGCGCTGGTCGTTGACTTGCTACGCTCGTGCTACCAAGCGGAGGGAGATCGGCGGCAGAATGGACGAAGCGCTACCGCTTGTCATGCCTTGCGGTCATGAGTGTAAAAAAATATCATACCTTGACTCGAAGGACGCTGTGTGTTTTTAATCAAGTAATAAATACACTTCCACAGACCCACAGTCTGCGGATCACTCCGGCAGCGCGGTCACCGTCTCGAAGTAAACGTAGGCCTCGAGCGACTTGTACTCCTGCACCGTGTCGGCCGTGAACTGGCTTGGCGAAAAAAACTAAATAAACTACGACGTGAGCCATCGACGTCGGTGGCAGCAACTTCACGCCGGAACTCCAGCAGGCCTTGTTTACGGCGTACGGATCGTCGAAGGCAACACTCCTCCACGCACAGTTTGTCTCGACACCGCTGCCATTCAGGCTCGGGTAGCGAGCTTAAATGGTCGGGCACAGCATACTGCATTTGTTGGCAAGAAATACGACGCGCAAATAAATCTAAAAGCGTCTCTACAACGTCAACAACGAGCGCGCGCCACACAACGCAATGGCGAAAACACGGAGAGCCTGGCCGATTTTGCCCGCATAGCTTCTGCGCATGCGTGGCCCTCCGGCCGTGTTGGTAAACAGAGCCGCTCCGCGTGTCGGTCTATAATAGTTAATATGGCGTTCGGCATGAACCAAATATGGCTGCTTGCTGCCTGTACGTAGGCTCCCAGTGAGTGTGTAGATTGGTAATGCAATTAAATGCAAAGGTGCAGGCGAGCTGGACAATAATGACGACATTAATTGGTGGTGCTCTTTTGAGAATATTTTCGTCATTATTTTCCAGCTCGCTTGCACCTTTGCATTGAATTGCATTATCAATCTTAACCTTAAAAATGCAAGCCGTTCACCCTTTTTGGTGTTAGACTAGTGGCAGCTCATAAAACTCGTCTGCTCTACTGACGTCCAACCCCTGGTTAGCTCAGTTAGAGCGCTCCACTAGAAATGGAGAAATCCCTGGCTCGATACCAGTACGAGGCGGATTTTTTCGGTCACACACCAGTCACCTAGCTGTGTTAGAGATTTGTGTTTGTCTTTTGTCCCTCTTCTTCCCCTTCTCCAGGGATTATTTTCGTGATCAGTGAGTGTGTGTCTTTTGAGGTTCAAGCATCTTACTGTTAGAAGAAACCCTCCTTCAGCGAGGTAAAAATATAAGCGTCTCTGAACGTCGCTTCGTAGTTTCACTCCACCAAAGCACAGCGGCTTCCGTTTGAAAAGACGCAGGCTTGCTAAACCAGTGATTTTTCAGGAAAGCTTTTTTTTGTCAGTTTTTTTTTTAATTTTCGTAAAATTCTTTCAGTTGCTAGAAACTATCACAAGATCTTGATATGTTTGGTGTCTCACCAGTTCACAACGGTGTGTCCTGGCCTTTAGAAATCATTGTAGACAACACCAATCGGGTTAGTTCGAATGCGTGTGGCGTGGGTACAAGGAGCAAGAAAGTAAGGCGAATTGACGTCAAATTTGCGATAAAGACGAATTGATGTCATCTGCAAAATGAACCAATTAAAGAACGAACTAAACATATAAAAACGTGGGGCAGATCAAGCACCAGTCTCTGTGATACAGATGTTTAGGAAAAGAACCACGGCTTATTTGCCAAAACATGTGATTACGTTCACAGAGGAAGTCAACGAAAAATGAAGTATTTAAATATGATTAAAGCATTTTTCTCCAGTTATACATATAATTCGTTGAATTATTTTTGTTTAAGAAATATGTAGAGAAAATGTTGGCACAAGGCTAATTTTCAGCAGTTGGTTTAATCTGAGAGCACAGGTTGTGTAGATTTGAATAAAAACATTTGTCTTGACATCAGTTTGTTTATTTATGTATGGGTTGACTGTATTATTTAAGGCAATTATAGAACCTAGCTTCTAGACCTCCATTAGATAATTTATTTAGTTCTGAAAAAAAAATGAAAACACAGGGCGTTATGAAACTAAATTAAGGTAATCACTTTGAAAAACAAAGAAAACGAAAGCTATTTTGTAAAATTTTTGTGACTTTTTCGCGTCCTGAAGTTTGCCACCGAATTTTAATGACAGCAATCTTCCTCGATTCAAGGTATTCGCGGAAGCTTCAAGAACTTCCGCGAATACCTTAACAATGTTCGAAAACTCGTGCTTCAAGGCTTCCAATGCGGAATATTTTGCTTTCGAGATTTCAGCAGTACAAAATGTACCAACCCATTTATTGTGAAAAATAATGACACTAATACTTCCATATCAATAAAAATTCAGTACATGATCATTTCAACTTACGCGAGATTCCAGACTGGGCTATCGTTGCTTGTCACATTCACAATAGAATTTGAGAATTTACATTAAATTATATGTTCGACATACGCGTCCTCTTGATCGTGTGTTTAGCACACAATTTTTCGTAGGAGATCGACATACAGTACAAGGGAAATGAGAAAGTTTCGGTCATATTAATAACTTCTAACCAGGATAATATATACAATGAAGTTGGAGATCACACTTGCATTCCACATAGTGAGGTCCGCGCAGTTATTGGATGGAAACAGGAACTTCACAACTCAACTCCAGGTGGTTTTGTGCATCATAAACAGACATAGGTAAAACTGCATATTGTTTCAATGATATATATATATATATATATATATATATATATGTATATATATATATATATATAAAGCTATTTTCATTTGTGAGAAAATTGTATAATTTTATCAGTTAGTTATTTTAGGGCTACAGGGATCGCAACGAAAAGTAAAAAGACAGGTTTAGCAAGCGTCTCTACCGCCAAGCTTTACCCAGAATGTTCAAAATGCATTAATTTTTTGCCCCCTGCAGCATGGTTTGGCTCGAAGCATGGTCTCAAATCTCGTTTGACGGAATTCCTTTTCAGAAGATAAGATTGCATCTCACTGTGCTTTGTTGACACTGATGTATTCTCGTTTCAATATCTTATTATGAATTCCTCTCACAGATTTGGAGGAGCGCGCATCTTCTGCTGGCAGATCCGGCTCAAGTTGATCATATTCCGCTCGCGTATTTGTGCAGCGCAAGCTCCGTAGAGCGCTACTGACCGCACCGTAACCGCTTCGTCGACTTCGGGAGATCTCCCAGGAAGTTGAGAGCAGTGCACCACTGCTTGGCCATTGCGGATGCGCGAGGTGGGCCGAGCAAAGTCCAATCGGGTTCGGTCGGTCGGTTGTTTACGCGTGTGGTGACGGGCAGTGCAGGCATACTGCACCCTAGAAAAAAGGGTGTCACCTTACACCCCTTTGTCCCGTATAATGCACCCCAAAACTTCAATTCGACGTAGAGCGCATTATAGTCGAACAGACGCCCCAGATGTTACAAGGGGCTTGATAACGGTGCGATATAACTTATTGAATAGCTAAAGTACGCAACAAAAACCAAAGAAAACACTGATGTTTTGCAGTCAGGCAAAGAAAACCCACATTTCTTTTTGTAGTCAGTAACACGTACATTAGCTATCTTAATAAGTTGTACAACACAGCTATAAAGCCTCTCGTAAAAGTTAGTACCGTCAGATCGACGTCAGTGCGCTGCACGTCGAACTGATGTTTTGGGGTGTATTAGATGGGACAAAGGGATACACCCTTTTATGAGAGTGTGTGCGTGTATTGCGTCTAGTACGCTGCTACCTCGCACGGTTCAGGGGGTGCAGAGACGGGCGTGGAAAATCGTAAGTACTGACACCTGCGATCCCGAGATAAAGAACGAGAAGAAAGCACGACAGAAAATTCGATGGAGAAAGCAGACGCACGATTAGGCGTGTTCATTTTACCGCAACCGATTGTTTACCTTTGTACACTGCATGCCGCCGCTGTCTTCCTGTGTAATAAAGCAAGAGCAGACAGGGCAACGACCGTGCAAGGGATCGTTTGCTATCTCTCTGTGTTTATGATATCTTACCACCGATCTAAGCTGCCACTGGACAATCACTGCGTGCCCAACAGCTCTGGGGCGTCGAACGCGGATCTATTTCTCTTGTTTGTGACATGGACTCCGTGGTTCGGTGCTCGACCTGTGTCGGGTATTTCTTCTGCTGGTGGACAGCAGTGTCATAGCCATTAATTTGTTTTCAGGGGTCTGATGTGATGTGGCTGAGACGTCCATGGCTTGAGGCGCAGAGAGGGGGAGGGGGAGTCAAAATGCATGTGTATATTATGGCCGCCTGGATTTCGGGAAAGGGGGGAGGGTCTTAAGCCGCACAAGCCTCTCCCTCAAATACGCCACTGGTGGACAACACCAGTATTGATAGGTCATCGGAGATTTCATTCAGCTCGTCAAATTTGAGCTAATGCAAGTTCAAGCAGCGGCTGTTTGAACGACAAACCGTCTCCGGCGGGTCGATCCAGGAATGCGACTCCGTCTTCCGCTCGTCGATTTGGAGCGGGTGCCACGGAGCAAGTTTCCTCCTTCCTTGCGGATTTTGGAAACCGATACGGATCTACCGTGGAATTCACCATTACATACAGTTAATAACAGTAGCATAATTTTCTGGCCCGGTCAACGCAGATTACTCTACGCTGACTCCGTCTTGGTGAACGATATGGCTTTGTAATAAAATCCCCTCAACCTAAGAGCTTGATGCACGAAGCGTGACTTTTTCAGATTAAACTTCTGGAAATTGGACTAACCAAAATGGAATGCTTAAAAAACATTACCAAATGCCTGAAAGTCTTTTTTTAATTTTACATTATTTTTATTCGATTTCTTTCTGACCTAAAACACTTACATTTGTGCGCACTCTCTTCGTCTCCTTGATCATATAGCAGTTGTATAATGAGGTGCTTAGCGGGCACCTCGCTTAGTTTTCCATTTTCGTTTTGGCAAGCGATTCATTTACACGTCAACCCTGTATGCTCGACCGGTGATCCAACCCCTATTAGTCTAGAACATTTGCATGCACAAAATTCAAAAGTACTTTCGACAGTAAAAAGAAAAGCTGGTGACAATAGTCTGCAAGGAAATAGATAGAAACCGGCGGCCCCTCTATAATTAAGACCCATTCGCCGTGTGACCTGCAAGTGGGGCTGCGTGGCCTTTTCATCTCCCCGAGTGCTAAATTAAAAAAAAAAATATATATATACTATATATATATATATATATAGGTGAGGCAGAGTAGTTTGAGAGCAATGGACCGGGAAAATGTAATAAGTCAGAGATCCGTACTTGCGGAGTTGCTATTAGCATAGCAACTCCGAGGTACTGAGTTACATATATATATATATATATATATATATATATATATATAAAGCAGACCCACGACAGGCAGAATAAACAAGCTAATGAATATGAGCATAGCCGGTATCTCGAAAAGAGCAGACGACACAGGATGCACACGGTTGAAGGAGCGTCCTCGAGCAACTCGGCGGATGATTTGGGAAGCTAAAATAGGAACCGGAAGCCGTTTCTTTCCCTCCAATGGTGGGCAGAATATGAAGTGGGCGGTAACTAAACGTACTGATAAAGAGGGACGCCTCTTGAGCGACGCTCAACCTGGGAAATAATAAAAGAAAAGAGAGCTCCAATCCCCGATGAAAACGAAACGCAGGAAACGTGTACGGTTTCAGATAGCTCATGCGGCGTGAAAACGATCAAAGGATTTTTAGCTGGCGTCGGAGATCTTTTGCCTCTTGAAATTTAATGAATACCTCCAATGTTGGGTATATAATTACTTTTTTTTCGCGGGAAATTTACATTAGCTTATGTTTCTGTTGACACGTCAGGACGGGGACGTTTTGTTATGGAACGGCGAGTGCAGGGATGCTACGCTCTTCGCCGCCCCCTCCCCCAAAGAGAAAGCAATAAAAAATAAATGCAAATTAGGTCTAGAGATGTTTAAACAGTTTGCGGTAAGTCTGCCATAGAGGGTGAGGTTACTTGTTCACACCATATATGTGTATATATACATATATCTATATATATCTATATATATATATATTTTTTTTTATTTATATATATATTTATTTATTTATTTATATATATAAACAGAGTACCCATAAAAAAGATATCTAGTGAATACACTTCTTTTATATTTAAAATGGGCAGTCGCTTTAACTTTGAACCGAAGTGTCGGTGACGGCTTTGTCCCAGTACAACATTTTAATATTTAACGATAAAAAGTCAAAATGCAAACAAACTGGCGAAGGACTTACGAACTTCAACAAGAAACAAGGTAATAGTGCTTCTGTGATGGCACGACTAAATGCTTTTACTGGATCAATTCTCGCCTTTCGCTCTGTATTTCGTAAAATACGTTTAAAGGTAAACTTCTACTTGCTTCGTTAAGCAGAATAAACCAATTACAGAAAAGGGGGGGGGCTTTTTTCATGGTGATACTCACGTGTAAACAAACAAAATTTCCGATAGGGGTGCTTACGGAAGAACAATATTTAGTATTTTACTGTAACGTTTATGCTTGTCTTATATCCTTAAATATGACGTCGCATTATCCCTGTTCTATGCCAGTATAAGCTGTCCGCCATTTACGACCACGACAGTTTGAGGGGTGCAAAAGCCAAAACCCATCGCAGTGACGGCCTTCCCTGTGTGGTGGAATCAGAACCTCTCGAGTCTGTCCCGAATCAAAGGGAGTCGTTCATGATACTGTCCTACCGCCAACGTCCCACGAGTGCGGCCGAAGGACACGGGCAGCGACGTGGATTCGTTATCCGCTACACACGCCGCTTCCCTTTCGTACGACGGCAAAGAGACGTAGCGGCTCATTGGGACCAATAGACCATTTGCTATATTACCCAAGCATCAAGGAGAATGCAGGGATTGGCGTTCCACGCGCCGCACGTGCTGGCCTCAGCAGTAGTAAATTTTCTAAAGCAAATACCTAAAACAAATGGCATCTTGCGCGCGCGTTCGTCAATGCTTTCTTTTGGTTATTTACTTCGAATCTTTATACAGGAAAGGCGTGTGCGTGTGGCGCGTGGAACACCAATCCCTGCATTCTCCTTGATGCTTGGGTAAGACTGCAAATGGTCTATTCGCTTCCCCAAGAAACTAATTGTCATCAATCGTGATGCGTTCATCTAATTAATTAGTGAAGCCGCACCGTGAATCGCGGTGAAGTTGACCTGCCTTAAGGAGGACGTACATGTGGTCTGGGGAAAGTCGATCTGTGCAGCCGCGGGTGTCGATATTGGCGGCTGGTCTTTGAGATACTTTGAATAGGTTGCGCTGCCAACGCCATGAGTTTTTATTTTTTTTGCGTTCGACAGTGTGGGAAGACTTACTAAAGAATGATCAACTACGCAAACTAATGCATCTGAATCCACACAAATTATTGGAGAGATGATATAGCTGAACTCGTGGTGTGAACTGCAAGTTTTGCTACTGATAATTAAAACTTTCTCCGCCCGTGAGGCGTGCGCCAGAGTGTATTACGTAGACCATAGGCTTTAATTATGCTAATTCTGTATTCTAAGAAATTAAAATGTGTCGTTAGATTACTGAGCTAACGTAACACACGTAGCTCGTTTAAGAATGATCGGAGCGATCCAGTTTTACTTTTACATTTTTATTTTCACAACCTCTATAGGGGTCCCGGCTCGATGGATATAATCATTATTCTAGCGCACTCTATTTCGTGCTAAGAGACGGCAGGGCAAAGAAAAAGTGGAATTGATTTTGATGCATTGCGCTAAATGAAAAAGCATTCGGACCGAGTGAAATGGCGGATACCTGAGTATCTTTAAACTTCAGTTATAAAAATAGCCACCTTTTTGTTGATATCTACAACTTTCGGGTGTCTTGATTTGAGAGAAATGTTTCGCAGCGTGGCGAGGTCAGGGGCTTCATGTTGAAAACTCGGCGAGATCGCTGGCCTCCTTGATTGGCAAGCGCCACGCTTGGCCGTGGCGCGAGCCAATCGTTTTGGTCGGAGATCTCGTCAACTATCTCGCTAAGTGTCCAACTTGGAGCTCCAGGGTGACCCCTTCGTTTTCCAGGAAGCCTCAAACGGCCGGAAGTTCCAGCGAATATTATAAAAGAAAAAAAATGAAACCAAAGTATATAAGATTCTTTGACAAATACCCGACCGATACTGCAGTACTAAACTCTTCGAAGAAGCAAATGAATTGTAAATATATGCATTACATGTTATTCAATTAGGAGAGTTGACGTAAAATGTATTAGCTGGAATCTCTAGGTTGACAAGTAGGATAGCGCCAGAATTAAAGGGATTTCTTTGGGAAGTAGTGTCAACGTAAAACGACAAGCCTTGATGATATCACAACATTGTGAACGAACGGCTTATTGATATTAGCCTTACGAGTCTTTCTACTTTACATTCCTGCCTATTCATCGCCTATGTTGGATGTGACGTTATCAAATAATTGCCTTGGCCAGACAGCGTAAAGGCAAGTAAAACCTATATTTTCGCTTCACCACATGTAGTTTTAAAAAGAATACAATGCTTTTTGGGAAAGAGGTAGGATTGCTGAACTTGCGAAACACGGTAATATCAATAAAGGGCGACCACTTGAACCTCCCAACCTTCGGACATTAATTAGACTACGCCTTGACGAGCTGCAGCCCGTATTAGAGATGTTTAATGAAATAAAATTGAAAGGGTATAGAAATAAACGCCCATATTTATTAAGTCCTCTTACTCATAATCCAGATAAAAATTAACTTAAATAAAACATTATTGGCCTTCCTACTCTAGCTTCCAAACGATTATGCGATTAATGCAAAGGTGCATTCGAGCTGGACAAGAATGATGATAATAATCCCTGGAGGAGGGGAACAAGTGGGACAAAGGACGAACACAAATATCCGAACAGAGCTAGGTGATTGGAGGTTTCTGTTTGTCGTTTGTCCCACTTATTTCCTTCTCAAGATTATTATTGCCATTTTTGGCCAGCTGGCTTGCATCTTTGCATTAATTGCATTATCGTCATAACCTAAAAATACAGGCCGTTCACCCTTGCCGGTGTTAGACTGGTGGCAGCTGAAAAAACTCGTTTGCTCTACTGACATCTAACTGCTGGTTAGCTTAGTTGGTAGAGCGCTCCATTGAAAATGAAGAGGCCCTGGTTCGATACCAGGACCAGGCAGATTTTTTTGGTCGCGCACCGGTCACCTAGTTGTGTTTGGAGATTTGTGCTTATACTTTATCCCACTTGTTGCCCTTCTCCAGGGATTATTATAGTCAGTCTAGCTCACTCTCGAACGAACAACAGCCTTTCTGTTCAATCGAATATCTGGGCTAGCCTACCGTTAATAATTCAACTCTACACTTCGGAACAACTGTTATCACGAATGAGCCATCGTTGGCTTTCTTTGTTTTCTTCTCGGAATTAAAAGAGTGTCATAAAAACAGCTAAAGTGGTGGAGAGTGTTCAATCGGGGTATTAACCTAAGCGGTACATTTTGATGCTCGTCAATACCATTTCGAAATAGAATGCGAAAAACTCCAAAGTCGTGTTCGCGCTAACATTGTCGCTCAGTGTACCTGAAACCATTGGGACCCGAAGCCTGGAATTGAATTAAAGATTGTATACCGGGATTGCTTGACAATTATTTTTCAATAACGTGTTTTATTTGCCGTGCAGTTGCGTTTGCAAATGTGATCCTGAAAATTTAGAGTGATACAACTGTTGGACAATGCGGTTCCTGTACTAGTGTCCTCGATTATTTTTCAGGATATGTATATACACATTTACTAACATTTACTTGTTTATTTGTGTTTTGAGTACTACATAATCAGCGATATTTACTGATGTTTTTTTATATCCCGTTATTTTTTTATTTACCGGTCTGCCGCTTTGTCATAATTTGTATTATTCGTCTAGATCTTCTATTTGTCTCGACACTGTTTTTTGTGTGTATCTTGGGTTCTAATTTGACCAGCTTCCTCCTTGAGTAATTCTGAGCGATGAAAATAAGAAACGTATAGGTACTTCAATAAATAACTATTTACTAAAAATTTTGTTTTCTCTTCCTGTTTTCTCAGTAATATGCAATATGAGTATCAAGAATATGCAATATCGAACAAATCAACGACCACGAATTATACTTTCTTAATTTTTTTTGTTTGGATTTAATGTTTTTTTTTCGCCCTTGGCTTGAACGTTGCAGCGCAAGCAAGAAAATAGTGCTTACCACAAAAACAATATTGGTGCTGTAGCTGAACTGCTAAATAAGCAGCGTTTCTGAAACCAAATTTACGAACTTAATTAGAAAAATAGAAACTGCTAGAAATGCCCAATTGCGTTCCACCCAACTAACAAAAAATACTGTATTAAAAATAAATATTTTTACGTGGGCTGGGACGGGGCAATGAGTGGCCTGCAGATAGCGTCAAAGAGTTTATTGGCAAAACAAAATGGGAAAATATAAAAATAAAAACCCGTTAGTACTAAATTTATTTATTCTACTTTGAGCCATAGTATGATGTCTACCAATTTACTTAAAAGGAGGTTGTTACTTTTTCAGCAATAAACGTCCCCCAACGCCGTAAATAAATGCCTAAATGCTCAAGCGAACCAAACAAATCTGGTGTTCAAAGTATGATGGGTATACGAATCTCTACACGCCAATAAAATATAGATGATTATGGTATAAATGATTATAATCCGCGAATTGTTAAACTGTATTAAAGCGTAGCTTTCGATGCCTACAAAACTTCCTGAGGTTATAAATTTCTCATCAAGAATAAGACGCTATATCTTAAAACCAAAACAAGAAAGAACATTCTGGGAGTGGCAATACCATTTTCAATAATAGCCCTGTCATATTGCGTCTTAAATGTCTGTAATAAGGATTTATAAACGGTAATTTAATGCCACGTGCGAAAAATAAAATTTAGTAAAATAAAATTAAGGTTAATTGTTTGCGAGCACGATTGGGCAGTTCGCAATACAAATGTATTGCGATAGTATCTTAGAGATACTTTCGGGTATCTCTATCAATATATAAAGATACATTTGAGAAATGTATTAGTATCTCAGCAGTTGATTGATTGATTGATTGATTGATTGATTGATTGATTGGGTTTCATGGCGCACGGGCTACTAAGGCCAAAATGCGCCAAGAGTGAAACTATTGTATAAGCAAGGGTTTGGAAGAAGAAAGAGCTATAGTAGC
>JAZHYW010001518.1:0-126504 GCA_037355805.1 Ixodes ricinus | reverse complement strand
CAAATCTTGTTAATTCAAACTCAAGGGGGCCGAAATTTTTTTGAATTAAGCGATGTTTGAATTATCAGGAGTTTCCTCCCATAGAGACTCATAGGATGGGACCTGCATGTTAGTTTGAATTATCCGCAAGTTTGAATTAAGAGAGTTTGAATTAATGAGAGTCGACTGTACTGTGGGATGGCTTTCCCACAGCATTTTTAACTCCCGTTACTTCTCGCCGGTCAGCGCAAGCGAGGGTTAAATATATTAGGAGAGGACACTCCTTTACAAGAGGATTGCTTGCAGAAGCCTACAGGGCTGATGTCATGCTCTCTCCTAGAACGTTTAACCCCCTTGGATGCATGCCAGTGTAACCATTGCCAAATTCAGAATTCGGAGGGACTTCTCAGTATGGCGCCACTTCCGAAAGAACTATTCTATGGCCACTTGACTGTCCAGTATTCGCTACCGTTTCCAAAAATAACTGTTGCGCCCCGATTACTCCTGAGGCAATGCATGCCAGTTTTAAAAAAAGACATTGTATAGAGGAAGGAAAGAACATAATGAAAGATTGTGTTAAAAAGTACTTGTACTTTACTTCAAGTACATTATGGCCGCTGTACTTACTCAGGGTTCGTACAGCTCCTTGAAATCCTTGAATACCAGGGATTTTAATAAAAGCCTTTAAGGACCCTTCAATCTCTTTTTAACTTACAATGTTCTTTTGTATTCCTTAAATATCTGAAAATTAATTACATGTTTTTTGCAAATTATGGCGGTTTGAGAAGTTTGACTCGTCCGAGCCGCGGTGATGCATGTAGTAGCACACAAGAAAATTGTGGGAGAAACGCGCTCGCCCTCTTGTGTTGGCAACTGACATGGCCGCATACTTTTTTCCCGCTAGATGCATTGCCATCAGACTCCGGCCACTATAGAAAACGTTTTTTTCTCCTAAATGTGCCTGCTCCGTGCATAGATAACATATCTGACAGTTTGAATCAGGCTAGGATTGTATCTCACAATTTTCGTTGCAAAGCCGCCAACACTTGCACAAATTGTTATGATTGCATCATGCATCATGCACCCATTTTAAAGGGCATTTCAATCCAATCCTATCTAAGGCATCCTGTGTAATTGCCATTTTGGCTCTGTGTAGCCTTGATTTTGCCTTCTGATGCCCTTAAAAATCCTTACAAAGTCCTTGAATTTTTTATTAAAAAAATTGTATGAACCCTGCTTGCTACTTTACTTGAATTACATAACCTCTCATTTACTTGGTGCTTTATTTCAAGTGCTTTCTAGATGTACTTTACCCAACACTGCTAAAACTGCTGTGAGAATGCGTTCTCAAATTACGTAGTAGGTATACCTCCCTGTTAGCATGCCTTCTAACAAAGCCACTCCCTGAGAATATTGTCTCAAATTATGTGTTCACGCAGGCCTTCTCCTCTGCATGCCTCCTACCAGAGCCACTGTTTGAGAATGCCTTCTCAAATTATGTGTTAAGTATGCCTCTTGCCAAAGCCACTGAATGTTCCCAGAGTGCCCCTTTCATAGCCTCTGCTCAGGCGGAAGAATCGAGGCAGTCGAGCCTTTTGATTGGCTGCTTTTTGCTGCGTTGATGCCTGTAGAAGAGACAGGAAAATGAAACCTATAAAAAGTATCTCAAGTGTTTCGGGGTGTCAGGGGTGGTCTACAAAATTACAATTGACTGTGGTCTATGTTATGTTAGTTAGACCAAGCGCTGCATCAATTACCGTTTGACCGAACGTAGGCGATGAGTCCAAAATGAAAGTCTGTATTCGCAGGTTTCAATGCACCTTCAGAAGTGTAACAATTGTGTCCCATTGTGAAATTCGACCTCTTTAGTTCCAACGGTCAAAAATTACCGCAAGCGTCTCTTGAAAGAGTTGATCTTGAATTAAAACATGAAAACATAGTAAATAAGCCCTCTCTGTGTTTGGAAGGGGTGTAGGAAAAGATAGCCCCGTGAAAAGTAACCCCGGAATAAACAGCCCCGTAAAACATTGGCTGCCAGTTTGGTCATTGTGCCAAACATGTTTAAATGCGGTAGCTTTATAGGGTCGGTGGTGCTGTTAGTTCGAGTAGTGCCTAGGGCAGGATGACCCTTTAGTCTTTCAGTGCCTGGGTGGTGCTTAGAGCAGGTGGTGCTAATGGCTGGGTTTTGTATGTAAGCAGATTATGTCACACCATTTTCTTTCCCTGACACTGCGCACATTTTCCTTGAGCACCACCCAGACACAAAGCTTTTGCGCCCGAATTTTCTGGTCGCCAAGAGAGGAGAGCACGCTTTCCTGCCCTTTCCACTGCTCCTCATCCCAGATGCCCTTCTACGTACACCACCTGTTTCTGCCCCCTTTTCCTTGCCCTTTCCACCTCTCTCAGCTCCGTGCACTTTCTCGCACCACCTGCTTCTGTTCCTCCCTGTTCCTACATGCTGGGTTCATAGGTCAGTCAGCAGCACGCACAGCTTCCTGTTCAATCCCTGGCACCAATTTTTTTGTTTTTTTAAGATTGTTTAGCGGTTACGGACTGATTGACCTACACATTTCGTGCTTACGCGGTTTCCGAGGTTGTTTGGCCCTATAATTCTATTGATTTAAAATGTGTACGCACTGAAGCTCTGAACCACTGGTGAATCGGAAGGTGATAGGTGTGTTGGTTTTTGTTGCGGCTTTCTGTGTTGTAGCACATGAAAGGAGAATGCCTGCCCATTGCCATTGTAACTTAGTTTCTTAGTAATTAACTGATATAACTCTATACCCTGCGTGAAGTGTAACTGGTTTTAACTTAAATTAGTTGAAGATGTGAAATATGTGGCTTGCATCATATTTCTCCCTGCAATCCTAGCTAAAAATTCCCATTAGATCCAATTGGAATTCTAACTGGTTTTAATTGGAACCGATTGGTTTTAATGGGTTTCAATTGGAAACACACTGGCCAATGGGTCTCACCAATTGGAAAAAATTTTCCAGTTGGAATCTTAATGGAGTTTTAAATGGTTCCAATTGGTTCCCATTGCAGTGACCAATTGGTTGTCCCGAAACCTAGCTGGTACCAATTGGAAATTTCAATTGGAATCTAATGGGAATTTTCAACTGGGATGGCCTTTGGCCAAGAGAATCCAAGATAAGTAAATAGGTAAATTTCGGCTCAAGTAAACATGGCTTAATTACTTTTTAAAGAAACACTGGGTTCCCGAAATACTTTTTTTTAAGTGGCTGCTTAGGACATATAAGTGACAGAAAAACGTTTTCTGAAAGAAATTAAATTTTTGTGCATGTTACTGCACTCATTTTGAGTTAGGAGCAATCCAGGGTCAATGTCTCGAATTAGAAGCATGTTTGGGGAATTGGCTCTAAATGTGTCTCACATCATAAATACTGCGCTAAATTTTTTTCTTTGGGGAAAGTTTCTTTTGAGACGTATGTGTTCCATTTGCACTCTGTCATGAGGCCGTGGGACACTCAAGATTTACGTACATTTCCTTTTTTTTTTTCACGCATCATTCTTTCTTTATGAGCTTGAAAAGCTTCTGACAATGTTGTGAAACAACTATTTCTAATAGATGGTACACACATTTGATCTAGCAAATACCGCAAAACCTTCGCTCTAGTGAAAGGCACTTCCGGGGTCATCTCACAGGTTGCGCCAGCTTGGCAGTGCGTTCTGGTCTTATCAAAAGCAAGCGTGTTAACAGGACTTCACTTTCATGGCTCTGCCTCCTGCTAAACGTGTCAACTGTGCTGTCTTCAAATGAGAATTGTTTGGGGGTGATTTTTGCATTGTGAATTAACCTCGTTGATTCTTCCTGCAGGGATGGCTTTGAGGAGAAGTGCGTGATGAACAACTACTTTGGCATTGGACTGGACGCCAAGATCACGCTCGAGTTCCACAACAAGCGGGAGGAGCACCCGGAGAAGTGCAGGTGAGTGACGAAGACGCTTTCCTGCGCTCGTCTGCCCGCGCGCCCGTTGGTGTAGGCTTGGTATCGGGAATTTCTCTTCTGCTTCTAAAAACAGATGCAAGCTGGAAAATGTAAGAATATACAGGGTGTTTCTTTTAGGTTTCACAGAATCTTTTTTTAAAAAAGCCACAAAAGCCACATTAAGGCGGTTTTTGCAGGCTCTTTTAGTACATACCTAGTCGCAGCGTTTTGACAAGGAAGTAGGTTTTAGTCTGTTTTCTTCCAAAACAACACAGGAATGCCCGTCCTGCATGGTGACTTCCACCCACGCCTAGCTCTAGATCGGGAGTACGCCCGAAATGTTACCATTGCGGCATGAAGTAACAGAGTTGGTGTATACTGAACATTTCTGGAAATGTGTCTGTGGTTGATCTGCCATTGTTTACGAGACACACTGCCAGGGATTTCCCTAGACCCCCCTGGGGGTATAGACCCCCTAGTTTTCCTGGACACCCCCCTTAAATCTAAAAAGGAAAAAATAAAATTCTTTTTTTTAGATTAAGTAGAAAACACTACGGGTATGAGCATTTGGTTAATAGACGTCTGTAATTTAGCTAGTGGACTAAAAAAGAAACAGTTTTATATTTTATCTAGCCTCGCCTCGTCTCCCCCTCCCGAGCCATTGGGACACCCCCTTGATTAGAATCCTGGGGAAACCCCTGCACACTGCACACACTGTCACTAGACAACTCATGTAGTGGCTACAACATGAGTAGCGCTTCTAGGGAGTGTGCATGTTTTGCACCGGTGTGTAGCGTCTTCATCAAATGACTGCAATGGCATCGCCTCTTCGGACGATCCATTGGGATGGGTTATTCTACGCTTCAAAACAATGGGCAGTCATCAGCTCCGGGTAAACATATTCAAGGGCTTTGTAGAAATCTGGTTTTGTAGATACTTTGTTACTCTTCCTCTCTTATTCGAGACATTCTTTTGCAGTGAAGCTGTTATACGCTAGGGTCTAGGAAAAAATGCGTCCTCACATGTCGACAGAAAACTCCCCATATGTCGTGGCAAGTATGAATAAATAAAAACAAAAAGGGGGGCAACCAGCGTGAGTCGGGCTTCCTTGACATTATTAGGTAGTGAGGTTCTGATCTCTTGTTATCATCTCTAGGCATCGTCCTCAAGGTCGTCCCAGAAGTCGTCCTCAAGGTCGTCCTAGATGTCATCCTCGAGGTCGTCCTCTGGTTCGTCCCAGAAGTCGTTCTTGAGGTCGTCCTAGAGGTCGTCCTTGACGTCACCCTCAAGGTCGTCCTTGAGTTTGTCCTAGAACGTCGTCCTCGAGGTCGTCCTACAAGTTGTCCTTCAAGTTGTCTTAGATTTCGCCCTCGAGGTCGTCCTAGAAGTCGTCCTTAAGGTTGTCCTTGAGGTCGTCCTAGACATCGTCCTTTTTCGTCGTCCTCGAGGTCGTTTTAGAAGTCGTCCTTGAGGTTTTCCTAGACGTCGTCCTCTAGGCATCGTCCTAGACGTCGTAAAGAAAACAGCTTCACTGGCCCTCCATCTTCACAAGAAGTGGAGGGGCTCTACAATTCTTTAACGTAGCAAAGCGTGCATGTTCAGAACTACTTGTCTTCTGCCTTTTGCTCTACTTGTACTCAGCTTTGTATTCTGCCTAGTCGCGCGTCATAAAGATTGTTTCGTTGTTAAATTCGGGATTCTTACAGCTGGACATCAAAGGTCCAACCCCTCATCACTTACTGGCCGATGATACATTCTTCGACGGAATACTGCACGTTGTGACGCAAGTGCTGTTTATCCTTCCACTATGGGTTAAAATTCTCATTGTGCTCAGTTCATGATGTCCGGAAGCCTTTATGAGGTCCTTGGAGGGTACCACACTTGTCCAGAATTCACCTTCGGAGCCGACAAGTCACACAATTTAAGATATTGAAATTTTCCTCGTACAGACGAGCATCCACACTGTTTTGTGATTCAACATGTTGGCCACACTGTTTGTAAGGGAATAAATTTTCACATTTAAAACAAGCAGATATACACCAATCTACACTGCCTGTAAGTCCATGTAAACTACGATGTTTCCTCGCTCGTGAGTTTTAGTTTTCTACTTTTCAAGTGCAAGTAAGCACTTCGGTAGAGAGGTTGTTTCGCTGGAATGAAGTCTTGCATTGCGCTAAAACGTCAGTATCTGATTGTTCCTTCGTTTCCTTCCTACAGAACCAGTATGAACTTGTTTGAACTCATATGAACTGGTTCAATACGGTTCAAACCGTTATTTTTTTTGCTCCAGAGCTAAACCTGAATTTAACCCCAAAGTATGCGTGCGATTGAACTCGAACCCGGACCGAACCCGAAAACTTTTGAGTCCAACACCTTGGATGTGGGTTCCTCAAGATCTGAACGTTAGAAAAGTCCTACTTTATGGGAAGAATTGACCTTTCTCTCGGTCTGACAGAATTTCCTGTAGGACCACTGGAAATCATTATTGGTCCAATAGAAACCTCTATTAAACCTTTTGCTGTGGGCCGACCTTACTCTCTCTCCTTACACCCAGGTCCCGTACCAAGAACATGATGTGGTTTGGGGTGCTGGGCGGCAAGGAGCTCCTGCAGAGGACCTACAAGAACCTGGAGCAGCGGGTGCAGCTGGAGTGCGACGGGCACCGCATCGCCCTGCCTTCCCTGCAGGGCATCGTGGTGCTCAACATTCCCAGGTGCGACCTCAACCCCACCTCGGAGTGCCCGGGGCGTGTCTCTGACCGACGTGTTTACCGTTCGATCCTGCCCAAACATCAGAACTGGTCCTGAAGTACTGGTAAAGGCGAGCGGGTTGAACGTAAATACATAAAATTGAAAGAATAAAACACGGAGGACAAGCACCTTGTCCTCCGTGTTTTATTCTTTCAATTTTATGTGTCCAGAAGTGGCAACAAATTACGTCACACAAGCAGGCGTCTCACTTCATTGGTTGCTGGAATCCTGGCAGTTGTAGAAATGTTGGCGGCCAAAAGGCAAGAGGATGCATGAGCCATTGTCGTCGCAGCGTCCCAGCTTGTCTGTATTGGTTTCCGTCGACTGTCTGACCGCTGAGCTACTTAGGGCAGAACATGTGTCTGCTGCTTACACCTCTGCTTGCACCACTTCAGAGGATGCGGTAAACGTGCCTTCAAAGAAGCATTTCAGGCGCCCTACCCACGCGCATCCTCAAGTGGGGACGTCGCTAACTTTTGTCGAAGAGGTTTGAATGGTTTGACAAACCTTCCGACTTTTGAAAAATTTGGCGGGGGACGGACGGATGGATCGTAGCGGAAAAAGCTTCTGCACCGGGTGCTAGCTTGCGCCACCTAGCCTAGAAACATCTACACCCGTCCCTTTTGAATTTCGTTCTAAGTTCCATTCGTCGTTAAATCGTCTAACCCACTGATTTTGTGTTTGGCTTTGCGGCGGTTTTGACGACTTTCAAGTTTCGAGAGAAAATAAATTATACGTCGGTTTGTATTAGAATTTAGGAAATGCTGACCGATGTTTGTGGAATATAAAAGCAAACATAAAATCTTTTATTGATTTAGTTAGTTTGGTAATGTGAAATAATGTAGTACCCAATAAGTACTGATCCCTCCTCTGCCACGTTGCTTTAGCTTGTTTTCAATTTCCATGCATGCGCATAATCGTCGAACTTCAGTCAAACTTTTATCAAACTTTGCATTAAATCTTGCAAAAAAATAAAAGATGTTTACAAATCTCTGTAACGCGAAATTAGGGCCTAGCTCTTGAGGAGGAGAGGGGAGGGTATGGAGGGGAATTATGCCCCTCCTCCTCCCTCCTGCTCCTGATCCCTCCTCCGCCGTTGCTTCCTTCCCTCCTCCTTCTCCTCCACTGAGTTTGTTCATGGGTGATGTGACACGAAGTCATGGCGTCATTCTTCCCGCTAAATTTAGCGGGGAAACTGAAGTGGTGTTGAGATCGCATCACGTCAATTTCCCCGCTAAATATAGCGGGATATTTCCCGCTAAATTGCGTAACCTCTAAATTTATTGGGAAAAATTTTCCCGCTAAATTTAGCGGGGAAAGCGTCCCGTAACAGAACGTGCGCAATTGCACTGATGGCGATGTCGCTGAACCCGGAAACGGGCGCCTAGGAGCTGCGCTCTAAAAATTAAACTTTGTCTAGTTCGAACCACGGCGTCAGGGGTTTATGACATCCCTAATCTCAAGTACCAACATTGTTGTAGGATATTTTTTTTAGTCAAGCTTGAGTTTTTGTTGTTTTGAGGGTCTTTTTGGTAAAGGTGCTTCACCAGTTTATGGGGAACATAATCGACGATGTGCTTCCTTTTGGACCCAACCAAGAGCCCTTGGATGTGTCGTTGGCATCGAGGTTTGTTCTTGATGCAGCTCAGTGTTCCCTCTGCTCGGCGGTGAAGTGTGAGAGCCCCGTTCGTCTGCCAAGCAATGGCTGTCCGATTGTAACGAAGCCGTTCATTTTTCTCTTGGCTGGTGCATCCTTGACAAACAAGTGATCTAGTGGAATTTGGAGAGTGCACGCGTCTAACGAAAGTACAATTAAACGATGAGGAGTCCACTTGCTGGATTTGCGAAGCGACAGAGCGTGAGAAGCGCGAATGAGCACACGCACGGTTTTTCAACTTCAGTAACAGCCGTACGCCCTTTCATAAATTGAAATCGTGGCGTGCGTTTGCCTTGTATCTTTTCGTGCGGACGCATTGGTACTGCGCATATTTGTAAAGAGTGTCGTGCAAAGTGACGATGCGTGCCGGTAACCGAGGCCACGTACGTGGTGCCACGTCGTTTTATTGTGCCGCAACTAAACCCCAATTTTGATCTTCTGCTTGCCTTGCAGTTACGGGGGAGGCTCGAACTTCTGGGGCGGAAACAAGGAAGATGACGTGAGTGGTCGCCCCGTTTCCTTTGCCGTCTCTGCCCACGTATCTCTTTGCTTTATACGTCTCTCGCCGTTCTTCCTGCAGGCCTTTTATGCACCCGCCATCGACGACAAGATCCTGGAAGTGGTTGCCGTCTTTGGCACTGCCTGCACAAATGGCGGCATCTCGAGTCGATCAACCTACAGCACCATCGCATCGCCCAGGTGACCGCACGTTTCTCGTTGACTATAGTCACTTGGAGTGTGAAAATGGCAGGGACAAGTTATTCTAGTTGCCCAGCTGCGGCGCGTGGCTTTTTGCCTCTCGACGGAGCACGGCGGAAGCGGTGAGCGTGTGCTATAGGCCAGGACGTTCGAAAGACACACTGTTCTCGCCTTGTCAGCTGACTGCAGAAAGCAATGTCAGCATCGCACAGCAACCCTTCGTTGCTCTGTCTAAAGGGAAAGATTTCAAACGACCGCACAAAATGTGTTAAAACTGACGGCAGTAGGTGCTGCATTGCAGAAAGGCCCTCTCGAGCGCGGATGTTGGGGTCCTGCGTCCTTTGTAGCTCTCGTGTCATTGCAGACCTCTGCCTGCTCTGTTCAGCGCTGAGGGCATGTGGATGTAGCGGGAACGGTTGGGAGGTTGAGGGCACAGTTATGTGATCACGTGGATCGTTTGGGAGGCACAGTTATAAGACATACCTTGAATGGACAGGTAAAACCCTTTGACTTAACATTTTTGCAAAAACTATATCGTCGAAATCCACAGCACAATCGAGGAGAAGTCGCAAGCTTTCATCAGGTTTCAGCAATGGGCTTTTGAATGTCCTAAAACTGTTGTTCTTTGAAAGACCAGATTGGGATTGGAAGTGGTACCAAAGTTTGGCTCACTCCCTGTCAAACTGGTATTTGTTATATTCTTAATGAGCACGTTGGTAAAGTATACTAGATAACAGCTAGAAAGAATAAAACATAGAAAAAACAAAACACAGACAACTACATTCTTTCAATTTGCAATAAAGTTTATTCCATGGAGTGTGATCGCCCGTTCCTCTGCGCATTCTTAGGGAAAGGGGGGAAAAGGCAGAGGCAGAGGGGGAACTCAGAAGGAAGGACGGGTGGGGGAGGCGCAGAGGTGCATTGACTCGTTGGGGACGAGCCGCTCACCAAGGTAGTCTAGTGCACCTCGGACAGCTCCATGCGAAGATAATCCATCTCTCTATCAGAGAGGGCTAGCGAGGGGAAGAGACATTGACGCCAGAGTTTTTTTATTGCAAATGATTCGATTACTTCCCTCTCGAATCTCTAAGGATGGCGCCCGAGCACGCTCATTTTTTTTTAACCTAGGCGCACATCCTCTGCATGTGCAGCGACGTGCTGCTATCGGGTGCACCGAATCCTCGCTGGGATCAGCGACCTCTCGGAAGTGCTCTCTCAGGTGGTCATTTAGGCACTGGCCCGTTTACCCGATATATTCTCCTCCGCAAGAGAAAGGAATGGAATAGATTCCCTCTCTCCGGCAGGGAACAAACTGCTTTTCATGTTTCTTGGGGCAGGCGATTGCGCTCGGAATAAGCTTTGTTGCGAGTTGAAAAAATGTACTCGTCTGTGTTTCGTCCTCTCTATGGTTTATTCTTTCTGTTATCTGGTATTTGTTGTTCCTTGAAAGATTGGATTTGGACTGGATTGGATTGGACTGGATTGGAAGTGGTACCAAAGGGTGGCTTACTTCCTGTTAAACTGCTGTTTGTGGTTCCTTGAGAGACTGGATTTGGATTGGATTGCACTGGAGGTGGTACTGAAGGGTGGCTCGTATTCTGTCGGTGTGCAGTGCCGGTCGGTGCGCATCACCATCACGGGCGACGAGGGGGTCCCGGTGCAAGTGGACGGGGAGGCCTGGGTCCAGCCGCCGGGGTACATCTGCATCGTCCACAAGAACCGCGCCCAAACCCTCTGCCGCAACAGGGTATGGCCCTCTGCGGATGCTGCAGTCTCGAGCCACAGCCCACTCTGTGACTCTGGTAGCAGTCGGCCATATGGCCCACAGTCGTAGTAGACGTTTCTGGAGCAACGCATTCGGGAGACTGCCATAAGCCTTTTCAGAGAACTGGTTCCAACCCATACTTTATATATATGTGATCGTAACGCCGCCGTTTCTGCCCTGGTGGCCACTCCGGAAACTATACTTACCTGAACGGAGAGGAACAAAAAGCAAAAAAAGGGTCTTAATTCTGTCTGCAAAGTTAACTTTTGCTGACCCCATTGTCTCAGAACAAATTATGTACACCCACCAACAAACCAAAGGAACTAATGAGATGGACTGACCGCCAAAAGACGGTGCTGTAATCGTGTCTGGATTCCAGTGGCTCAGTTCTGGTGGATGCAAGGGGCCCACGTTCCAAGGGCTTGTTTCCCAACTGAGTTGCTCTAGTGATGTTGGTCGTAGTATTCCATGATGCCTACAGTACGGGGAGCAAGTTTATCTGCTCCTCGTGCAGGAGTACAGCGACGTACATCACGGCACCGAGCTTTAATTGGAAGATGTGGAGGGTTGTCAAATGCGGTGCCGTCTGCTAGTGATAGCAATGGCTCCCTTGCCTTTTCTTTGACCGTCGCCCTCCACTCTTTCACTTTAGCAGAGCGAATGCTGGAGAGAAGGAGAGTGGACTCTCCTTCTTTCTTGCCTCCTCTCCAGCGTTTGCTCAGCTCAAGTGGAAAAAGTGGGTGGCTTTGTGAGAGGAGCTTGTGCTGCTCTTCTTGACCTGCAACAGACTATTGCACCATGCACGCTGCGACAATGAAGAACTTGCAGCCGACATGCCGTTTACTACCCACCAAAGAGAATGCCGTCCCGTGTGTGGGGACGAAGTTTCGTCGCTCACATGATCACTCCCTCTCACCTTCTCACGCCTCTTCTTTCATACGTGGAGAGACGCATTTTGGTTGACCCGCTCGCTGTATAGATTAGTGACTCTTACTGCTCATGTAGCAAATCAATGGCTTAAACTAAAAGTGAAAAGAAAACATAATGTGCTCATCTGAGAGCACTAAATTAACACCGGGTTGGTGCCCAGTGGTTGACTCTAATAGTACAGGGCATTCCCGAGTAAAAAGAAACATGTTTTTCTTCCCGGGTAAATAAACAATGCATCGCAGAAAGCTCAAACTTCCTGTGAATGTGATGCCAGCGCTTGGGATAGAACGCGAAAGTTTGAAAACATGAGGTTACCTGGATCGAAAAATAATTTGGAAAAACTAAATTTCTTAATGAGCTGACGTCCACCTAAGCCTAATATGATCAAAACAAGAACTAACATTCTGGAGGTATGTGGGATTTACCGTATTTACTCGCACAATGAACGCACTCGCGTAATGAACGTAACCCCCAAGTCGGCTCTCAAAATTTCGACTTTTTTTTCCCTCGCGTAATAAACGCATTCCCAACTCGGACGTCAAAATTTTGACCCCCTCCCTCCACGCGCGCGAAATGAAAGCACTTTTCTATCCTGGTGCAGCGAAGTCGCAAAAGCATGTGCAGCGTGAGCGAACAAAACGCCTTGTGAAAGGCGTTAAAAAAATAAAGAGATCCAACAAAAAAAAAAAAAAGCATGAGATTTTTTTTTTTTTGCACTAGCGCAGTTTGGATTTTAAGTTGCGCGCCGCGCAAGGAGTTAAGAAAGAGAAGCGGAGAAGCCCTCGCCTAAGCAAAGCGAAACAAAACAGCTTGCGAAAGGCGGCAAAAAAAAAAAATCCACGGAACCAAGAGAAAAGAAAAAAAAAGCTTTTTTTCGCTTTTTTTTTTTGCACAGCGCAGGTTGGTCGCGAGTTGCGCGTCGCGCAGGAAGATAGGAAAGAGAAGCGGTGAAGCCCTCGCCTAAGCAAAGCAGCTTGCAAAAAACGGCAAAAAAAAAAATACACGGAATTAAGAGAGAAAAAAGCATAAAGAGGAGCGCTTTTCTTTTTTTGCACGACGCAGTTTGGTTCCAGGGCCGCGCGCCACGTGGAAGGAGATAAGAAAGAAAAAGCAGAGAAGCCCTCGCCCAAGCAAAGCGCACATAATGAAGGCATCCTGCCCTCGCCTCCTCCTCACACTTTGGAAAGAGAAGCGAGAAGCCCTCGAAATGAACGCACTTTTCTATCCTGGTGCAGCGAGGTCGCGAAAGCATGGGCAGCGTGGGCAAACAAAACAACTTGCGAAAGGCGGGGAAAAAACAAACAAACACAGAAGAAAAAAAAAACATGAAGAAGGGCTTTTTTTTTTTTTTTTTTTGCGCATTGCAGTTTGGCTTTGGAGTCTCTCGCGTTGCGCGCAAAGAGCATAAGAAGTTACGTCGATTTTGCGGGATAAAAGGTCCGTTCATTATGCGAGTAAATACGGACGCAAAAATTTTACCTCGCGTAATGAACACACCCCTTAACTTTGCCTCGATTTTTCGGAAAAAAAAAGTGTGTTCATTATGCTAGTAAATACGGTATATCGATGAAAAACACTCGTCATCACGTGCACGGAGCGTCTAATTTCAAAACTTTAAATTGCCCCAACAAAACACTATGCGAATACGACGTTTATTGTTCCCCAAAGACAGAACAAACAGCAACACCTCCTGCGATGCACGCAGTTTTGTGACTAGGTGGGCAGTTTCAAATGCTTAATACGCTGCTGTACATGTACGATGACGACCGTCAAAGGGTTAAGAAAAGGTCAATCTCTGCCGAATTTCGCCGAGTGTTTAAACGTTCGCCGAACCAGTCGAGCCTCGAGGTTCAACAAAAGTTTCCGACGTTCCTACTTGCAGGACAATAGATCGACGACCTTTGGTTGTGTGCGACATTGATGCAGTGCGAGTCGAGCATCAAGCTGTGGCAGGAGCGCCCGCGCCACTTCACCCCCAGGAAGCATCACCATCACCACCAGCACAGTCACCAGCACAGGGCTCCCTCACCGAGGAAGAAGCGCAGCAGCTGACGGGAGTTCGTCGGAGCTGGCCACTTCCGTCGTCCGCACGTCAGTGGACGCCTCGTTTTTATCTAAAACAACGTCGAGTGGGGTTGAATTGAGAATTGCATGAGCCCACGACATAGCAGTTAATCACTTTTCAGTCTCCAGTAAAGGCACTAAATGAGCTTCAGAATAACAAAACCTTAGCCATCCTGTTGCTTAAGATGATTGTTGCCAGTTGTCTGTCGCTTTATGTTTGAAATATCAGGAAGCAGTTATCCATTCTCCAGAAATGTTAAGGGAGGACACTAGTTGAGAAGGCAATCTTTTTAACCGTCAATCGTATATGTATGAAATTCGCAGGGCATATTCGTAACTTGGAAAGAGCTAGGCAACGTGCAAAGTTTTAAGTTCTCAAGTTTATCGTTCGAAGAGTTACGTAAAAGTACATTGAATAAACACTCTGCTCCCAAAGGAAAACAATCGTTTATAAAAGGTAATGATAATGGCCAGTTCTTTTGGCAATCGAAATACGCATTTTAACACCCCTGTCACATGTCTGTGGAAAGAAATTACTACAGGAATTATGCCAGTTTTAATCAAAATAAAAAAATGTTAGAAAAGTTTTAATTTTTTTGCATGCAGGTTGAAGAGCTTTTTGTAACAAATGACTACCATAAAATTCGAGCAAGCGCCCCCCTGCACGCAAGTCAAAATTGCCTGCAAAGTGGGGCGCTATCCAGAACGGCACCAAAATTCAAAATGGCGACGACAAATTTTTCTGCAGAAAAAGAAAAAAGCGCAGTGCGCACAGATTAACAATTTATTTATCTGAGAACAGACTTTATTAGGCAAAGATTGTCACTGCATATGTTAATGCTTTCAAAACCATCAAAGACTCCTCAGAGTCGGCCGCAAGAAAAAGTTCGCAGCATTCCGCGATGTTTCCCAGCACTTATGCCGTTGGCTATTTTGACAGCTTCTTCAGAAAGACGCCGGTTGCTAATGGCTCATTCTGCACTTCTTTCACGCTCCAGGTATTAAAGAAGCGAGTCGTCCACGTATTCACTGAACACCGCGCGCCGTTACTTAGCTTTCGTCGAACTTTGGCTTTCCCGTAGTTTGACTGTAGCAAATTGTCAAAATTCTTGTCCCATTCCCGTATCCGGTCGAGCTTGATGTGTCGAGACGTCTGATGTACGTCTTTCCGCGTTTCACAATGCCATTGGACGACCTCGATTTCCTTTGCCACTGTGTAAGAATGCACAGCCGGCCTGACCACCCCAAAACAAAGCGACAATGGCGCGTAGTGCCCAGGCCACCCGGGCTGATCGGAGCCGATCGGGCTGCAAATTAGGATTGAGTTGGATTGAATTCTTGGACTGAACTTCATAGGCCAGTGTTGCCTGGGCAGCGGTCAGCGCGGTGCGTGATGCGGGTGCGGAGCGGGGAGGGGGGCGCTTGCCCGGAACGAGCGCGGAAATGTCAAATTAGCGGTGAAGTTGGGGGGGCTCTTGCACGGGTGGGGGCGCTTGCTCGGAATTTTGCAGTGTATGAAAATGCAGAAACTAAGCTAGCTCACAGCCACATTCCTTACAAAATTTCAGTACAGAAACTTCAAAACTGGCTCCACACATCAATTCGTTATCAAAACATAGTTTTCCTGAACCGAGATTTGATGCCAAGAAGTGACACTGAGATAAACGCGTCCCTTCAGAAAGTTGCTCTTTAGACAGTACCGGTCGGCATGTCGAAAGTAATTTATTCCGGAAAATATACTTTCGTTACAGGAGTTGAACTTTCTGACAGCATCTATCAGGATAAATAAAATCCCTTACCTCTTACCAGAGGTAAGAGGTAGAGAACTATCGTCAGTTGCACTCGCTTTGCATTTTGGCAACAAAATGGTGACACTTGCAAGGCAACTGGGGAATGGAGTGTGGATACCCTAGGGTGGGACTCATTGGGGGGGGGGGTCTAGTCTCCAGGTGGGGCTTTACAGACACACGAATGCTTGACTGAAACTAATTCTTATGGGTATCCAGATAAAACGTGATTGTACGCTGAGTCAAGAGTGTAACGCTTATTATTTCCATGCTGGCGTGGGAAGGGGGCCAATAAACTTTAACCTTAAGTGCTAATGAATTCCAAAGGATTTTGTACAAGGTGCACCAACATGTGCTCACTCTGGTTTGTTCTAGGCCTATGCTTTTGCACCCTTTCTGTGTTATGAGACAAGCAGAATTTTGGAAAAATAGAACAAAACAAATTTTCATTCCTCTTTGTCAATGAAGTACAGTGGCGTACCAACTTGCTTTTGAGTGGAGGCGGCAAAACCTGACCCCCCCACCACCACCACCAGGGCCGGGGGCGTTTTTGCCTTTGGTATCCTTTAGGCGCCGCCGGTTGGTGTTTGCCCTGCCAAGTGGCGGCTGTTCCAGGGGGGGGGGGGAAAACACATGCCTTGCCCCCCACTCTGAGAACTGGGGGCCAAGCGCCCTTTTGCCTCCCCGGTTGGTACGCCCATAATGAAGTATATTTGGGATGGGCCCCAATTACACGGGACCTTAAAAACAAAAGCTTGCGTGCCTCGTAGCCTTTTAACGAGAGGGAAATACACTCTTTCGCCGGAACCACTTTCGTAAGTTGGTCACAGGCCGAGAAACTAACTGTTTAGTCAACGAACTTATGTATTCTACATACGTTCGTTGTATTCTACATACGTTCGTTGTAGTGTGGTTGTAATTATGTCAAAAGTCAAAGAGTGTCGGTACTTTAACGGGAGTTGGCCGTGTGTCCGCCTTGAAGGCTGCGAACGCCCCGCCTTTTTTTTTTTTCTTTCTTTGCGCCCTGGGCAACAGGATCAAGGTGGCGTCGACCTCTCACCCCGTCGTTGAGCATGAACTGTTCCTGGCTGCCATCGCAGGCGGGATCGGCTGATTGATCGGCTCTTCCCGGGTGGACGCATGGTTGCTGGGGTGAGCCTCCTCTCTGTTACCGCCGCTTTCAAGAAAATTTAAGCATATCTCGATCGCATCCGATGAACTCGGAGAAACGTGGAATGTGTTACAAACGAGCTAGCCACATGCTGCGTGCGTAGTATCACATAGCCCTGACGTCACGGTCTCTTGTGACATCGTGACATCGAGGTCCTGCAAGCATGGTCCCTATGGGGCTGTACTGCATGTATGACTTGACCCGTATTGTGTCGCTTTTCTCGTGAAACCCAGCCCTGTAACACATTCTGCGTTAAAAGACTGCACAGTAAATGAAAACTCTAGCCAGAAACAAGTTAAGAATCTGCCAGAGCTCCTCGTACACCCTCATTACCACCAGCACTATTCTTTCTCCCTTAACGTGGAAACAGTTGGCTACCGGAGTCTGTTGCGCATCTCAGCAGCATCGCGATGATGTGTCGTCTTCCATTCCCTGGCCCTGTCTACCGCCCATCCTGGTTAATCCGCAAAGCGATTTGATGTTACGGCTGGTATGTGGTAGTGTTTATTTTGCTGCGTTCTTAAGCCCTTAGCTTTTTGTAGTTGTTGGGAATCCCAGCCGAAGGTTCCCATTAGATCCCAATTGGAATTCTAACTGGTTTTAATTGGAACCAATTGGTTTTAGTGGGTCCCAATTGGAAGCACACTGGCCAAATGGGTCTCACCAGCCTGGAACATATTTTCTTGTTGGAATCTTAAAAGCGCCCTCTGAAAAGAAAAAAAAAGTTTTTTTAAAACAGTCTGGTTGGGACCCGCGTGTCAAAAAAAATAAATTTTACGCACTGTAAAAAAACTTTTTAGAGCAATATTGACGGCGAGAAGATTTAGATGCAATTTCGCGCAGAATTCCAGAATTCGTTCCGTCTGGCTTCTCATTAGTACTTGATGGTCATTCAAATCAGCTCTCTCATTGGCCAATAGAATGAGTGACAGCTTTGATGGTTGATTATGAAATCTTATGATCTCTTGAAATAGCTTTTGAATTACATATTTTTAGGTTTAAGAAACAATCCATCGAATGAACGTCATTAATTGGACAAGACATATTACAAAATCATTACTTCCGTTCGAATAAAACAACGCACCATGGCTTAGCCATTTTGTTTTTTGTATGGTCGCCGTCTTGCTGCCGCCTAGCATCCTCAGGTGGTTTGTAGTTTTATCGCTGTTATTTGTGAAGACCTCTGAAGAGGGCTTGTTGCTTGTGTTAGTTAGTCATGGCCGATTCACACGACCGGACTGATTTCGCGAGACAGTTGATAACGCACCCGACATGTCAGCGAGTTCGTCTGTCTCCCAAGCGCATCCACGCAGGGGAGACGTTGAGCAGATTGACAGCGAGACGGACTCGAACCTGATCTGCCACCCCACAGTGCTGGGAAACTCCAACATCGCACCGTGCTATCGTTGTCAAGAGAGAAATCGACGTTCGCTCACCGCGATAATGAATACGTACGCCGCTGTTGCAGTACAGATCGAGACAAAACACCGTGATAGGGTTTGCGCGGCGCCATCCAAGCTTTAACTAAACCAAAGCATGAAGTGACACACGCATGGTCACTGCTCGAGAAGGGTTCCGCGTAGAAGCGACGAAGTTCTGGGCTCGCGAAGGGGCGTTTGGAGATGCCTTCGCGCACTCCGCGCTCGTGCACAACACCAAGTTCACTACAGTCACAGAGAGGTCTTGCTCGGTGAAATCCCTGGTTGGATGTGCAAGAATCATCGCAGCGTGCTAGACGAGTGACGGAAGCTTCTTGACGCGGACCCGGAGGAGTACAGGAACCTGCGTCGCGTCAGCCAGACAAAGTTTCTGCAGTTCCTTTCACCGGAACGTAAGAAACGCCAGACAAAATGAACCAGCGTATGCACAGACACAACAATGCGCCACTCTGTTTTCACCGCCCAGAAACAAAAACAAGAAAACAATGTGCCGTTAGCCAGACTAAACGCTTTTCAAGTCAATCTCCGCCAAAAATCCGCGAGTGAAAAACGGCTTGACTTCATCAGTCCGCGCGTCCGCGGATCGAGGCGCGGATTGCAGGAATCGGTGACGTGCCGGTCACTTGCTATACGGTCTGCGGACGAAAATCGCGATTCGGTCCGTCGTGTGAATCGGCTGTACGACGCGGTACGACGTGGCGACCAGCAGGCACAGGAAGTAGCAATGGCTCTCGTACGGGGCGCAGCCAAGCCAGCCAAGCAGCCAAGCCGATCCACTACGAAGAGGCGGAGAGTACCCTCTCCTCCACGCGCCCGAAATGCCGAGAGAGAAAAAAGTGGAAAGGAGGTGACTACCGACTAAATTGCGTCTGGCGCAGTCAATATTGCTCTAAAATATAATTTTTTGCGTGAAATTCATTTTTTTGACACGCGTGTCCCAACCACACTGTTTTGGAAAAACTTTTTCTTTTCAGGGGCTGCTTTAATGGGCTCCAATTGGTTCCCACTGCAGTGACCAATTGGTTGTCCCGAAACCTAGCTGGTACTAATTGGAAATTCCAATTGGAATCTAATGGGAATTTTCAACTGGGATTTCTGACCCTCAACTGCTCGATTGTTGCCTTTAAAATCTAATTTTAGCCACAAATGGAACAGAACTGAAATCTAAAAAATGAAAGTCAGTGCTGCCATCTGGAAACAAAGCCGCAGGCTAAGCCAACGAGTGAGTCTGGGTCGTCCAAAACGGTCAGAGTGCGCAAACCAGGAAAGCAGGCGAGGCCCTGCTCGCCCTGCACGGTTTGGGCACGACTGTACATTGGCCGAGGTCCAAAACGGTTAAAGGCTGAGGACCAGACTCGAGATTCTGCAAGGGCAGAAGATAATCCTCACCATGGGGGTGGAGGAAACAGCCAATGGTGGACGGGGTAGAAGAGGGAGAGGAGGGAAGGAAGGGAAAAGTGGAAAGCGCAAACTGGTCGCCGGTCTTTAAGGGGTTAACCTATATTTGACTCTGGACGAGACAAGTAAGGCGAATGAGACTAAAAGTGGCACACAACAGATACGACGGCGCCCGTCAGGTCTGTCGTCGTGCCTTTCCTTAGTCTCTGGCCTCTGATTGAGCGCCATCTCGGCACTGACATGCATGCGTGAACCGGTTGTGCATTTCCCCCTCACCAGCAGACGCAGGTGCGGCAGCAAGTCTGCGACCTCGTGGCAAGCGTCGACAGCTCTGCCAGGAGACCAAGATCTTCATCTCGGAGAAGCTGGAGGAAGCGGTGGGTACCACACGCACTACCTCCACGCTTCCTCTGTTCTCTTCAAGATGCAACACTGCCACATATTTATTTATTGAGTTAGAGTTACCATATTTTCCAGTGTATAAGTTAGGTAGTGTTTTTCGGACATTCCGCTGTAAACTTGCAACAGGGGCTGATATTTCCTCCGACTCGTTGAGGAGAATATGAAAGCTGGCTCCAGCTTGCACATATCACACTTTCAATATTCATGTGCGGGGTTATCAATGCAGTTTTGCTGCGTTGATAACCCTGCCAGACATTATAGCCCTGAACTATAAATGATATAGTTGTAGGGGTTGATTCACCTGTGAGGCTGTTCGCGAGATGATTGTGTTTTATATCGCAGAGAGAACATATACGTGATTCTGCTCTCTACAATCTGATTTTGATAAAATATTCAGTTTGTGTCGGATGTTGGAATTAAGTCTCAATGCTGACAATGTGACCATGTCACTTTCAGAAAAAATGTGACAGCATCTTATCGTGTTATTCGGTTAATTATCGGCATTTACATAAGAACATGGATGTGAAGTATCTCTGGAGTCATTTTATCACGCGATCTTTCTTTTAATGCTCACGTAACACAATCTGTAAAAAAGTCTGGTAGATTGTTAAATTTTATTAACCGAAATTTATGCAGTGCTCCCAAAGAGCTAAAAGAAACTGTTTACTGCTGCTTGGTAAGACCGACGCTTGAATAAGCGTGTGTTCTGTGGGGACCCGCACTAAGCGTACCTAGCCACTAAAATAGACAAAATTCAAAACCTTGCTGTAGGATATTTTTTTTTCACTATCCTAAATTTTAACATTCAAGAGTTTGTGCTTGATTGAGACAGTATTTATTGTATTTTGCCATTGTATTTATGTTTGTGATTATGTGTTTATTTGTGTTTCCTGCTGTAATGCTTCAGTGCTGCAGGTTGTTTCTCTAAATAATATAAAAGTATGACTTATAGACCAACTTTTCTATGAAAATGGCCGTTTGTAGGGGAGTGTGATTTATAGACCGAAAATATGCTAAGTAAATATATATTTGGCAGTGCTGCATCTTGGAAACTCAAACCAGAGGATGTCGGTCTTTTGTTGCAGAAGGTATGGTCACAAAAGCGTAGTTCTATGTGCATGGCTATCAGTACACTAAATACAAGATAAACAGAGAATGACATCCGTCACTCGAGAAAAGGAGGAACAGAGAGCGAAAGGTTCCAGATGACTGTGAGCCCCAGTTATAGACAAAGGAACGGCTGCGCTTCTCCGGTGCTTCGCTGCAGACCATGTCAAAATGCTGTGGCATTCCAAGGTTTTTTCTACGAAGGCATTATTACGCCGTTTATATTAGAAACAAACCTTGTTCCCTTACTCGGTGGGGCCCGCGCTCTCGTCTCTAGGACCGTGTTCCTCGCTCGGCCCTCTTCACCCGCCCACCGTTGTTGCACCTACACCGCTTTGGGGGCACACAAAGCCTGCAACCAGAGAGGCTTCATAGTATCTGCAATCAGTTATCTTGCTGTCGAGCATGCGCTGCAGAAAGTCCCCACTTCAGTTGCCACATTGCACGTGGAGCATCAAGTGGGCGACTGCACGCTCCGTCGAGGCTGCATCTGCAGACACGAAAGTGGCCGACTCTATAAATGCTACGCATTTAAAAACAGTTTGAAGAGTTTCACTGCAGATTTATCTTTACTGTCTAAGAGAAATGGGAGAGAAATGATTGTCAGTGAGACATCTATAACCCACTCCTCTCAAGCCAACCTGCAAGCGCACAACGCGGACCAAAACAAGTGTCTATCGCACACTTTTGGCTAATCGGTGCTGGAAAAGAAGAGCGGATTGGGCATCGGAGGTCCAAACGGCAATGTTTCGCCTGTTCCTCTACAGAAGCTACGTCCCGACTTGGAAGAGAAGCTGGTGTCAGGGACCAATGCCCTGGAGGAGGAACTGCGCAAGTGCTTCGACCTCCAGGGACCGACGGGAGACGACGAGGTGAGTCGGCACTTTGCTTCGCAGCCGTCTCTTCGTGGAGCCCCGGAGCCATCTATGGGGCGTACGTGCAAAACTGCGCAGGTGACTTCCAAGAATAGACTGTTTGCAAAATTCCCCAGCACCAAAGGGCGAGCTGTATGTGTAGTTACTCACGCTGCATGTACTGCGTCTGCAGCGATGGCGTTTTTAAAGCAAAAACAAGTGGCACTTTGCACATGCATTTGCAGTCTCCTTATATTAGTCATTCACTTGAAATCTTTAATATAACGCGAGTATGTGTAGCGTGTGTGCCTATTATAATTCAAACCCTGCAATTTCCTCCTTGTCTCACAGCTAAGATCAGTGGTTCTCAAATGGGGGTTGGCGGACACTTTGGGCTCTCTGAAGGCCTTCTTAGGGTCCCCAAACCCCTCAGCCGAGCAATAAAATATTTTTTTAATTGATGCCGACTGTCTTACATGCGCACCAAACGAGTAGGGTTGATTAGTCTATGTTTCCGAGCTTCTAAGTTGGCTCACATGCATTTACTTCTTCTACTTACCCAGGCAAAAATCAGTCCACTTCCAGCTGGATTATGGAACTGAAAATGAGGCAGTCCAGCTGGATTCCAGCTGGACCCAGCTGGAATCCAGCTGGATTGCCTCATTTCCAGTTCCATAATCCAGCTGGAAGTGGACTGATTTTCACCTGGGTACCCTCTTGTCATTGTAATCATCTGTTATCCCCCTCCTCATCGGTGGGGGGTCCCCTATCACTTTCACTGATCCAGAAGGGGGCCGTGAAACAGCAGTGGTTGAGAACCACTGGCTTAGATTATGATGTTCTCAAACCAGCTCACCCGCATACTTCCACTTCTTGCAGTGTCTGACTACATTTCTAGCGTGCTCCTTGGTGCTTGGGTAATTTTGTAAATGGTTTAGTGGAAGAAATTTCAGAACAGACTTGGTTTCGAACATTCCGTGGCATCGTTTTATGAGTTACATCATATCAGATGTGTTGTCTGATTTTTGTACTCTCTAGTAATGTAAAGTTTTGCAATACTTAACTGTGTAACAGATGCATAGGTGAGTTAGGGGGTTGAGGGCGGTATAGGGAGTTAGTACTTTTAAAAAATGCTTTTATTTAGACAGACTGTTCAGTTAATGGGGTAATATTTTAGCAAGTTCATATGTTCATTTATGAGTTGGAGTAGACACTTGATGTGTTTTTCACTTACAAGGTCCTTCTGCTGACAACCTACCTGTCATTGACATATTATCACTGCCCTCGAAGGTGCAGGTTGGTTCTGGGGTGAAAGTTCCACTTCTGCAGTGTTTTGAGTCTATCCGGAAATGACCCGGCTTTGTGTCAAGGGTTTCCTTTTTTTTCGCTTTGTGCTTTTCTTCCACTACCTCGTGCAGGCAGTGTCCTTTTATCGCTTTTTTTTTCTCTTTTTTCATGCGGGAGATTGTTTTGTGTACATTGTTGCATTGCGCATGTGTGGGTAGCAGCCTGCTTTTGTTTTTGGTTTTGCCATTTTTCCTCTGCCTTTCTTTTTTTCTCTCCTGCTTTGTCTGTGACCTACTTTTTGACCACCAGACAAGCTTTCTCCCATGGGTCTGCAGCTTCTGCAAGCGCCTGTCCCTGTCTAACCTTCGCAATGTTTTCCTTTTGGAGAGACGACTGCAAAGCACCATGTAAAAAATATATAAATTTGGACGCATTTTCAACGAGAGCTGTTGCTTACTGAAAACCACAGTGAGTACGCTTCACGTCCTCGAGCTTATAAATGAAAACAAGTGTAATAGACCCTTTTTGGAAGACTTTCGGGCAGCACTGGCGGCCGCCATATTTTGGGTATTGTTTCCCGCGTGAAGCGTGTGATTGAATCCAAGTTTACATCAAGCACTGATGCAGTGCTCGTGTCAGATGCAATATTAAAATTAACTGTTGGGCTAGTTGGCCACAAAACATTAAAATCAAAGTGCAAAGGGCAAGGGGGCAAATGGTGGAACAAGACAGAACAAGTGCTTACTATCAACTGACGTTTTAATGTATAAGTAGGGAAAGACGAAGCGAGGGATGTGATGATTAAGTAGGTAGAAAGAGGTAATAATCCCTTAAAACAAAATGTAAAGGTCGAAGTTTTTGGAATTCACATAAATTAAATAGCACATAAATGCTTCATATATACCGTAAAATACTGAGAGATGCTCCACCCCCGAAAGATAGGCCACCCCTGTTTTGGTTAGATTTGCTATATTTTTTATACACCGAAAGATAGCCCACTCCTAGTAATAGTAGTGTTGGGATCAATGATGGTCAAATAACCAGTTCAAGCACACCAGGTTTGCCTGTCTGCCTTGCAGCCTTTCAGCATTTCTGCGGCGTCGCATTACGCTCTATTTTTCAGTGACGCCATCAATAACGGCTTCGGCAAACCGTGGCGAGCGTAGCGATTAACGATAAAACCACCGCAGCAATTAACCGGCTTAGTAAATGTAATGAATCGTTAGGTAATAGGTGTATGGAAGGGGGTATGTTATGAAATATTATTTCCAACTTGAAGGAGGGAATGGCTGAATTTCACTTTCATTTTAGTGGAGACAAAGAAACTGTGCGAGGAGCTTAAGTAGTTTTGTCTTCAAAGTTTAACTGACTGTGCTGAGGCGTTTCTTTGCACGCAATGCGTAGGATCTCTACCCGAATCTCGACCACTCTCCGTCTTTCAACCTTTGCAAACATTATGCCCATTTGAGGGGAGATCTCACTTCCAAACGAAAAAGGTGCTTTGCAGCTTCCCTCCCTCTCTCTCGCTGTCCTCCTCTCCTATCTGCCCTTCTTTTGCATTGCAGCTTTCGGTTTCTGACTGGCCGCCGCCCTGTTGCTTTTGATTGGCAGCGCTCAGGCTCCGCCTCCCCTCCTTCCCCCGACTGCGGCAAGCTCAAGGACCACTGGTCCGCACACTGAGGCCGAAAAGGGCATCCTAGCATCCACCGCAATCTCGCGCGCTACCTCGCCGGCGCATGCCTTGCGACTTGGGCCTCCAAAAAGTGGCCTTAACGTTTGTACGAGCTCCGGACTGGCACTAGGCTTCGCGAGCCCGTGCTCGGAAGCAACACTGACCTCCTTCCGTTGTGTAGGGGTTGTTTCGTCCGGCGCATGGTGTAAGAGTCGGACGTGGGTATAAGTGGCCGCTTTCTCCGGCGTGACTTTGACACGGTCTTCCATTCACTGTCGTCATTGAGAGGTGTGGGAAACAGTACGCCTTGTGACTAAGCTAACCTGAACCTTCTTTTTTTTTTTTTGCAGCTATGATTTTTGAAAAAGAAATTGTGTTGTTGTATTTCACGGACCTTTTAACGAACAGAGCACTTGCATTTACCTTTCTTGTAGAGCATGCGAGAAGTAAATTGTGCCAATCTAGGAAAGGTGTCGAGAATGATGAAGCACACCAGACAGCATCGGTATTGAAAACAAATCAGTGTATCTTAATCTTGCGGATAGAATTTGGGAGCCACGGGACTTGCAGCGCGCGTTGTGGGCTGCACTGGATTAGTCAACGCACAACGTCGCATCACATTGTGAGGTCATGTGTCGCATCACTAAATTCTGTGAGGAAATTGCCTGTCACCGTACACTTTTGTTACACTTCCACGTTATACTTTTTAAGTGTAATTTTTTATTAAATTTTAGTTTGATACATGTTTTGTGTAAAATGCTAACTACACCAGGATGCAGTGTGCAGCTTTGCATGTTTAAAGTTTGCTGTGCAGGAAAGGAGATGCACAGGCTCTGTGTGTAAGGAGCACAAACTACCATACATATATTGGGACAAACGTAGTAGCTTGCCAATGGCACAACAGCAGAACAAAAGAAACAGAGTTTGGTGAGTCTTTGAAAGACAACTTGCGAGCTGGCTGCAGTCCTGGCTTGAAAAGGGCGCCTTTGTACTCTAGCACGGATTCCTCTGTCTGTAGGCTCCTAATGTCCCGCACTGTTGTGTACGGTACTTATATTTCTGTTCTTGAAACAGCCGCTTGAGGCAACTTTGATGTTCCCGTCAGCGACCACATTGCATTCATGATGACACGTTTGTTTCAAGACCATTGGTGCTTCCCATAGGCAGGTCTGTCGGTTTCCTGTGCCTGCAATTGAGCTAGGATTATAACAAATTACAGGAGTGGGAAACATTCTACAAGATGCTTCATGGATGTTAACCACTCTAGACTTTTTTGTAAGTGCTAGGAACTACATGTTGTGTGAATTTATATTCCAGAGCTAAACCAATATAATTGTAGCTCCTTAAGCTGACTTAATTATGGCAACCCTTCCGTAAAAAAAAGTCTTTAAATTTCGGTGTGGTATACCAAATGTGATCCCATCTGGAGATTCTACATTCATCTTAGCTAAGAAAATCTTGTTCCTGATACAAGCTTTTCTTTGATTGTTGTTGATTTTTCTGTTTTTGTAATAAAACACCTGGCTTAGAGTGGTCGTCAGAGGAGGAGACTGCATTATCACGCTGCATTCACGAAGCTGCCTACGGGATACGCACGGTGCATTACGCACTCTCTAGAAACGCCCAGTTCAGGTGCACAATCCAAATTTCCCACGGCGTCGTCCGCTTTCTGGTTAGTGTTTCTTTTCCCCCCGACGCCGTTCTTTGGATGGCCCTGAGGAGTTGCTTGTGCTTGCATGTGCATGGTACGCATTGCCCGCTTGCGTTTCGTTTGCCTTGCATAGAGCCCATTCGGAGTGCTGCTTGACTGAGACGCAAAGAATGACGACGAAAAATGTTTTAGTACGATGAGCCTCGACGCACGAGCTACGACTTTTTCGGTCGGTGTCTTCCAATTAACGACCATCTATCGAACATTTGTGTTGAATTCGCGACTGTGAGTGTGCAGAGTACCAGCACTGGACATATTGGAAGCAAATAGCATCTGTTATAAGGATTCCTTGGCGAAAATCAGTCCAATTCCAGCTGGATTATGGAACTGGAAATGAAACAGTCCAGCTGGATTCCAGCTAGACCCAGCTGGATTCCAGCTGGATTCCAGCTGGAATCCAGCTGGACCGCCTCATTTCCAGTTCCATAATCCAGCTGGAAGTGGACTGATTTTCGCCTCGGTTGTTATGCTCAAGGATCTAACATTTGGGAAAGAAGTGTGATTTGTATCATTACTGCTCAACAAAACTCTCCTACCACGACTGCCCCCGAAGTGCTGGGATTCCGTTTTCAGCCCCTGGATCATAGTGTGCAGGTTTCAAACCTTCGATGGTCCCTTCCCCAATGAGTCCTTGGGGCGTCGCTCATAGTCTCGGACGGCCATGTTCCCTTCCCGACCATTTTCTGATGTTGACTGAACAAATGCAAGTGCAACGACTGGTCACTTGGGTTCTTTCCCAAACATGTTATTTCACTAGTATTGCATACCGAGAAAGTCATGTTTATGGCATATTGCATGTCACAACATGCCCTTAGATGTGTATGACTTTTCTTCTCCGTCATCCGAGTCTTACTTTCTTTGCCTTGACTTGCTTCGCTCTCCCTGAAGCGGTGATTGGGGCCGTAGACTGCATATATAAGTAATCCATACATGCAAAATTAGTGTATTCCAAACGCTCTATTAGAGTATGCCGTGTGACTATAGAGTACCTGTCGGTGTACCGTGCACTCTTTTTTAACCGCTTTTTCGCTGTTTCTAGAGCCCAGATGCATTTGTGACGTCGATGCCAACTAAGCGCTCCCCGCAGCGTTGTAAAAGAAGGATTTGCTGCGGGAGAAAGCTAACCTAATTCTAAGAAGGCATAGTTTTCACTCACTTTTTAGGAATGGTTGCGTAGTACTAGTATACAAACCACTAAGATTACTAGGAAAAGCGAAAAGCTTAAAGAATGCTTCCAGGGTGTGCTTCATACCTTACTGTCACACTATCAGGGGTCGATTAGCCGTAATGTCGGATTTCTCCCAGCTTTCGCAATGTTTGAAACAATAAGTTCCCAAAGTTTGTAACCTCGACGTATTTAAAAGCCAAGTTTGGCTTGAACGACTAGCCAGTTAGAGCGATAGCGTGCGCCACCTAGGATGCAAAAGCTCGACCAGGCTAGACTTGGCTTGGCTAAAGGGCGCGACATCCTCACAGTTCCCATAAGACCCCGGAGCGCTCAATGGTGGCGCTGGCATTTCCAGAGGTCCATTGACCATCATGCAGAGCTGGTGGAAAGCAAAACCTGGTATTCATTTCGTCAAAACATCGCAAATTGTTATTGAAGAAACCAGAAAAAAACAAGGAAAAAGACTGTTTTTAAAAATGTGTAATTGGTAACCAAAACCGTAAAAATTAAAACCATAAAAAAATGAAACTAAACCGATATCAACAGGAAGCGGTAACCGTGACCGAAACGTTATATTTTTTTGGTTTGAGACCCTGGTTCTAACGCTCGCTATTCACCCGCCAAACCTCCGCCTGCGGCACCCGTAGCAGGAGCACAAGCGGCCGCGAAGCCTGTTCAAGCTCAAGTTCAAGCGCGCCAAGGCGGCGACCAGCCAGCCCTTGAAGACGGAGCCGTCGTCGTCCATCAGCAGCAGCGGGGGCGGTACCACGGACGACGGGTCAGGAGGGCTCCTGCCGCATTGCCGTGGCGGCGGGTCGCGCTGCGGCACGCCCACGTCGGTTGAGGGGTCGCCGGACAAGGGGGCTGCCGTCACCCGCTGGACGGCGGAAGAGGTGGCCGCCTGGCTGGCCGAGATTCACATGCGGGAGTACCGGGACAACTTCCTCCGGCACGACATCAGGGGCGCAGAGCTGCTCAGCCTCGAGAGGAGGGATCTCAAGGTGAGGGGACCTGGCCACCTCGCTCGCAGCTCGGCTTGAGTGAAATGGCAGGTTTTCTTACAGCCTTCACGGGGGAGGGGGGAGGGGGTAGTTTCACCCTGCCACTGCAGTTCGGTGGGGTCGCTGCAACCTCAGTTTTTATGCGCTCCTTTAACTCCTTCTGAGGGTGAACCCCAACGTCACCATGTTGGTCTCTTAGCTCCGGTGTCGAATTGGATATTTTTCGTAGTAGTTAGACCTACGGGCCACGACACCGCCCTAATGCGTAAACGCGCGACACCTCTTCTTTTTCGTCTTCTAAACAAACAAGTTTTCCATATAAACAGCCGTTTGTTGGTCGTAATCTAAAAAATATTTTAATTGGCATACTACAGTTATTTCAGAATAGTATATGGGTGCCAATTTTTAATCACTGGTCAGGACAGTTGTTCAGGGTGGCTTAAGCAGCACTGGGAAAGGTAGCGTAGTTGCGCCCCCACGTGGCTAGAAAAAATGCCATCACTCCTAAGCGAGAGCAAATGCCGTAAAAAAATCCGTTGTATCTAGCCCGGCTGTGACTTCCCTTCGCAGCTTCTGCCGCCATTTGCCATTAGATCTTCGCTGGAGTCGTGAATGGACGGCCGTCCCCTCTTTCGCAGCTTCGTGCTTGCCGTGTGTTTCCAGTTTTTCCGGAGTTGCCTAGAGCGGCTAGAGTTAAGAGAGGGAGCAACTTGAGTCACGGAGAGCTTTTGCAATATAATGACGGATGCCTGTGCAGATTGGTTGTGCGCGTGCATTGCCATGTGGCAAGGGGGATGGTGAGCGGAGAGGCGGTGCAAAGCTTGGAGGCACTTGAAGCTTTTGCCCCCTCCTTGCACTTTGTATCGCGAATGCGCCCCATAAGCCATGTGATCCACATTGAGCAGTTGCAACTAAAGTCACTGAATCCTCGGAGAGTAGCGCCGTTGCCTTCCTCGCCTACTAGCCGGACACAAACAGATACTAACATGCAGACGACCAAAACCTCGCAAGGCGATTGGCTGATCAGTCTTTGTTGCCATGGCAATTGCCATTTCGGTCCATTCAGATATTCGAAGCCTCGAGAGGGTCGTTCTAAACGAGGCACACCAAGATCGCTATGGAGCGTCGTCGCACTGAAAGCGTTCCTCGCCAACATAAGTGTCTTTGGCACTGCGTATGCAATCAACTTATCAATCATGCCTATCTCCACGGATCTCTTACAATGATGAAGTTCCGCTTGAATATTTCAAGACAGTGAAATTACTTTTCAATGCTGCGAAGCACCGACACTGGGCGGTTGCACAGGAGTGCGCTTATTTTGCCGCTGTGGGGATAACAAAATCTTGGTACACGAGAGATGTCTCTGTAAAGGAACCTGTCATCGGGAATTCGGATTTTTTCACCAAGAATGGAGAAGTCAAGGAGAAGCTGCTCATTCCATGGACCGAAATGGTGACGATACATGGTGCTTGGCACTACTTTCCTAGGATCCAAAGACTTCACTTACCACTCTCATATCTAGCATGCACACCACTGTTGTCAATAGGGGATGGTCTATAACTATAGACCGATCCAACTCTCTAACGTCTCGCCACTACGGTGGCACTGCTGTGGCCACTTGTACATGCGCAGATGCTTTGCCTCACGCGAATCTGGTTTTAGTGTGTTTCAGTGTAAGGAGTGTGTTGCTGTATACATGGGCAGCAAACAGTCAACTGCCTAACTTTATTGAGGTGTGACTGAAATGTGCACATCTCACTCATGTGCGTGTATCACTCATGTGCGTGTTTCACTCACAGGCGTGTCTCGCTCCTGTGCGTGTCTCGCTCACGTGCGTCTCTCACTCACGTGCATGTCTTACACATGTGCGTCTCTCACACATGTGCATGTCTTACTGGCGTGTGTGTCTCACACACGTCAGTAAGATGTGAGATGTTTGCATGCACGTCTCATACATGTAGATGTCTCGCACACACCTCGCGCATGTCTCATACATTTGCAAGTCTCCCGCGTGCGTGTCTTGTACACGTGCTTAGGAGCTACCTAGGTGTGTGAACACCGCTATATATATATACTGGTGGCGACGGCTCTCTCCCAATCAAGAATTGCACGAATATCAAATTTTCCAAATGAAAACGCTAGTGTATTTTAGCCTAAGTAAGGCCTCTTACAGGGAAGCCTGGCATGTTATTGTCATTTCTAGTGGCTCTAAACCTTTTTTTTTAAAGAAATGCTCACTGAAATGATGCAATTTAAAAGTGAAGTTACGGTAGGCATTCATGCTATAGAATGACAACCGTTTAGAACGAACCCATGTACAGCGAATTATTGTTGATATCGAAATCACAAAAATTTTAAATGAAAATGCATGTAAAAAGTACTTTTTATAACGAACAACATATTGGCTATATCGAACTTTTTTCCTTCGTGAAGGCTTCCAAAAACACGCAAACAATCGTCTTCTAGCCTGTCCCTTCCCCCAAAAAAGAAGTAAGAAAGAAGGAAAATTCCAAAAGCTCAAGTTGCAAACAAAATTGAGCGAAGAGAAGCGAATTAGAAGGGGAAAAAGCTAAAAAGTACATTCTGCATGCACGCACAAAAAAATTATCTTAAAGCGTTTGCCCACGAGGAAAAGTAATTCAGAAAAAAAAATAGAGTAAAAAACAAAAACACTCTGTACGCATGCAAAAAAAAGTATTTGCAGCGCGTTGTTACAAGGCGGAAGTGAAGAGATGAGAAACAAAGAGAAGCTCTCGCCTTACAACGAAAGCATCGCGGAAGTTTGTTGTAAATGGTTTTTGCTATATCGAACAACTTGCTATATCGAACTGATCGTAGCGTTTCTTGCTGTTCGTTATAAACGGGTTTGACTGTAGCCGTGCCTTTTGAAAATGAGTATTTTTGAGGTGTTGCTAATATTGCTGTCGTCTGCTGATAGCTGGCTATATGTTGGTTAGTTCATTCTTTATTCGAAGCGGTTACACTGACCAGAGAGGGTTGGCAGCTGTTTATGCTTCACGTTTTTCCCAAGGGTTTTTATTGACACGAAAAATAGCTCATTTGAATTGAACTGCATGGCTAGAAACAAAATTTTTTAATCAATCATGAGCTTGTTATCACTGCTGTTACAATTGTGTCATTACAGTTAACAGTATGAACACAATAGAAACAGTCTGAAAAACCTGCAGCCAGAGGAGCTGGACACAGCACTGTTTGTATGTGATGTTCAAGCCACCAACTAGCGTACCGGCAATGTCTTACAAAAAGGATGATGCCGAGCGTAAAGCCTGGTTCACGCATTTGCGTCGGTTGCGTCCACAGCAACCAAAACTGCAGCGAAAACCGAGACACCGCAACATCAACCCCTCACCTTCGTCCACCATCGCCATTTCTTTTTTTAAATTTAGCCATATTTTATTATTTCATTATAGCTGGACGCGGCGCCGCGGGCCTTCACGGTATGTGCGACTTGCCCTTCTGCAGCGTCGCAGCTCTCCTGAGCGGAAATAAATATCACTATCTCTATCGCAATCGGGACTCGCAATAGCTTCACAAGGTTTCTTGCATCGCTTTTCACGTTGCGTAAAACAAACGCTTTTCGCGGAAACTTCATCAATGCCGTCGTTTCGGTTGCTCCGAGTACAACCAACCTGGTATACTGTCCGAGCTAGGCGTAAGAGGGCTCTGTCCTCAGCCCGGAAACTGCTTTGCTGCCTTCGCAACAGAGTGAAACCCCTCGCCGTCCTTCCTCCCTGACTTGGGCTCCGACCTTCGCGATCTCGCAGGAGCTGGGGCTCACCAAGGTGGGGCACATCAAGCGAATCCTCCAGGCCATAGCAGACATGAGGCTGTCCACCTCCTCTCCTGGCGCCCACGCCCACAGCGCGGCCAAGAAGTAACTCGCCGCCGAACATGCCCAGTACTCCCGCAAGCCCGGAGGAGACGACCTCGGGCAAAAACGACGGCACGCCGAAGGACACCGGCCGCCGAGTCGGCGCCGCTCGAGTCCACCACGACAATCTACGGCAGGCCTTCGAGCTCCGCAAAGTCGACTTTGCAAGAAACATATCAGGGAACGACGCTTTTGTTGTTTTAAATAGTTTGTCACGACGCGAACGGAACACCGCGACTGGCCGAGAGATGTAAGACGGTGTCTCGAGGGATTCGTTTACGTTGTGGCAAGTTAAAACGCTCTAGTCGCCGGACGAGAACGACGTCTCCTCTAGATGCTCAGCCTCCGGCACGCGCCTGTTGCCTTCCTCTGTGCTTCGGCGAAGCTCACGGGACGCCGAAGCACTGCGGAAGGTGCTCGCATCGGAGACGGGACAACTGGAGGGCCACCCCGCCGTTCTAGTCCTGTCGGTGAGCGCGTGACCTTAAGAAATTCACTTTGGTAGGGACCTTCGTTTGGCACCTCTGAACTGTGCCATTTGATGTGGCACAGACCAAGCAGCTTAAAGGAAGGTTAAGGTCACGGTAGTTGGTAAGCCCTTATTTGTCCGTAAAATGCCGACCACGTGTCCTCGCCCAAAAAAGTGCTGCCTGCCCATCACTTTATTTTAAATTTCGGGAGTGGAGTAGGCAAAGCGAAAATGCAGAGTACATAAGCCATTCTGGAGCGCATACACTTCTCTCTTCGAAATATTGTCAGGATTACCTCGTTTTCGTGTGGAGCAACCAAGATCAAGCACGAAAGACAAACCACGAAGCGATATATTACCGATACGGATATCTTTCATTCAGATAGCGAGAAAAGCAGGTTACCTAGCTTACCCGACAGTGTAACGGTGCGCTCGGTACCGGATTGTATTGTGATTGTCGAAAGCAAAGCTGGATACAAAACCATTGGATTTAGGATCTAGTCTTCAAAATTTGTTTCTAGTAGTATGGCCAAATGGCCACTGCTTGACTTTTTCTATGATGCAGAATAATTGTTCAGCATGGGACTACTTCAGTCCTTCAATTGACAGTTGTTAGACAAGAGTACATTCTCCAGTCATTGCTGTAGTTTGGACCTTGTATAAGTTTAGGACCGGTTTGGAATTCTTTCCAAACCTGGGTCTTTCTGTCAGGTCACTGCATTCTGCCTCTTAGACTCGTAGGGCTCGAGAAATTTTAATTGTTCAGCGGTAGAATTCTTTCCGCATGCAAGATAATCTTCTATAAGATAATGTTGGCACGAAGACATTCTGCTCTGCGAATGTTTCCTGTGTCGTCATCCAGTGCTTGCTGGATGTCATGGTGCTCCACTTTGCCCAGACAGCGTTTTCTGAAACATTGCTCGCCAAAGCTGCATGAGTGCCAACATGGGGCCAACATTCTCAAACATTCCGCCAACTTCTGCATTGCTGGCGCACGACGCCGAAACCATGCCAACTTAATCACTCATCAAAACAGTCGGATCGCTTGCACCTGCCCACGCAAGGGCAGGTGCAGACATTGGTGGGATCGCGTTTTCTTCCCCCGGAAATCCGGCTTTTCCATGCGGCCATTAATGGATGCTCCCATTTCCTACTTTTTTTGTCCGTTTGTTTGGCGGCTAGACATCATTCCCATTTTTTTTTTGGCTTCTATTTGTATCTTATTTGCTCCCCATTTTTGGCTTTTAGGTGCAACATAGCCAGAATTTCGCGGTTCTCATAGTGACTAAAATTGATGCCACTGTGATTGTTAAGGCAAGTTGGAGCATCATGGTGTCGCACGACACTATCGTAGGACTCTAACCCGAGGACGACCAAGTACTTTTCAAGCGGGGGAGGAAACGTTTGCGGCAGTCGTTCTGCAAGTCCATTCCCGTAGCCTGACCCAGCGCAGCGTGTTTGAAAAGCAACTTAGATCAAAGCAGGGTTGGAGACTTACAGAGGCTAGGTGAGCCAAGCAGCCAGGAGACTCGAAATATGCTTTTGTTCATCCGAGGCACTTCGGCGATCAAACTTCTTACCTATGGTACAAATGTCATGCACTTTAGCAACGCATACTCTCGTAGCAGAGCAGATTAAGACGCTAACGTAGCTGCACACATGACTCTTCTCAAGGCGACGTGCATCCTATGGAGGCAGGCAGACGCGTATTGGAAAGAATTGGTGCGGTTCTTTGGCAATTACCTCGGAAAACCAGTGCCTTTTCCTTGAAATGCCGGTGTTACTCGGCCAAATGTTTTTTTGTTCCTTTCTTTTTCCGGATTGACGATTGTTATGTAGTTGGTAGATTGATCAAAGGCCTCTGCGCCGGCTCTTCTGTTGACAGTATTCAATAGGTGAGGCTATTCTGGCTTTTAGCAAGACGGTAGAATAGCTTTGCGTGGTGATGGTCGGGAAGTTTGTTGTGGCTTTCCCTGCCTCCTATTAGCCCTTGCACACAGAAACATTTGGCGTTGCCCGAAACATCCTGCCTCTTCTCTCTTATCCTGATGATGCTGTTCAATGTCTGCAATACTAATTTACGACAATCAGCATTCCTCTCGCGTCGCTCGGAAGGAACTGGTTTAATTATCTGACCGCGCGGCAGTTGTTAGAGAGCGGCGCTCCTCAACCCGCATTACAACCGAAACGCGAGTCTCTTCTCAGATCGAACAAAGCTGAAGCCACCTCCTGGCAAAGTCGCCTGCAATACCAGACATGTAACGTGCATCTAGGCAAAGCACAATAATCACCATTTACGGACATTGGGAAGCAAGCCGATCGGAAAGTTGCGCTCACGAGAGACGCCCGTGCAGTTCGTCTTTCGTATAACTTCGGGCTGCTCAGTATCGGCAAATCCTCGTTTTCTAGTCGAGCTCTCGATAAGCATCGCAGTCTAGCTTGACCACAGCACATTTCAACCGGCTCGACGGACTCTGAGGGGAAGGAAAACGGTGTATGTCAGAGTCTACCTAAATGAGGTTCTGGTCGTAAGCACACGCGTGCGTACAGTCCCGACGTCTCTCCATGCCAATCCCTATGCAATCTGCACGGCAGCCTTCAATCTAAAGCTGGTACTATTGGAACATAAAGCTCCCTTCCCCCGTTCCGACGTATGTATCGCAACTCCAGCGAATCGACGCCGCGTAGCGCGACGCCGAGAAGCTCAGAGAGGAGGTCGTTTCGACTCTGTCGTCTGCTATCGCCTTGGTTCTCGTATAGGCAGCATAGAAACAAACATCGTTCCCAGTAGTTATTTTTATTCTTCCACCATGTCATTCCTACGCACTGACTAGAAGAAGGTTTCTACCTTCGACACATCGTCTTTCATATGTAACACCGATTTTACGCTGCAGTGCAAGACATATATGGTGGTCCGCCTGTTGACCGACGAAAACGACCTCCTCTCGCCCGCCATTTTGCCTGACCAGCGGCCTATAGTTCGCTGGAGTCGCGAATACTCATACTTTTTCTCCGCCGTTCTGCAAGTCGTTTCATGACACATCATTGACTTGAGTAGCACACGTTTCTTGAGGGGCAGCAGGTGTCATGGTGCCAAGCTAGTGAAACCACCGTTCTCCCAGTTACAAACGGCAATGCGTCCGCAGTGTTTTTTCACCACTTTGATGTGGCCTCCCCGACTTCCTGTCAAGCTTGGGCGCTTTCTAGCTTGTGTGTGGGCAGCCCTCTTCTCGTAATCATGTTTCAACATTCGGCGTTGCCACACGTCTTTCTGGGGACGCTGGCGCGTCTGTTGGGAAGTTGTGAGCACCCGACCGTTTGTATCGCACTCTTTTCTAGCCACGTGCCTTGTACATGTACTTACTCTAAAAGCGTTGTTTATCGTATGCACTGCATAGACTTTTTTTGCCGTGCATTTAGTGATGTGCCGATTGGTGTTCCTTTCCAATGTCTCCCAGCATTTGTACTCTTTTTGGGGTGCAACTTTTCTTGGGCCGAAAACCCTTACAGTTTTCACGGGCCTGTCACGCGTATAACCTTTTTCCTCGTTTCCGTGTCATGTCCGGTGCCCGTACATTTTACCCTTCATGGAGCCATATCTCGGTTCAGCTGGAGACCCCATTCAACTGTCATTTTGGCGGTTTGGCTGAAAGTTTTAACCTGACCAAAGATTTCGCGTTCAGCTGAAAGCTTCACATTGCATAATGGCACCCTGCTACGACTAAGATTCACGGGCGAACAGAAAGCAGAGTTCTTGTTTGAACTGGCATTTGAGTGGAATTCGTGGATGCTCAGGTCGAATTAAGACCGGCACACAAACGCCAGCCTGTCTGACTGAGACTTTTGACCAAATCGAGACCTAAACCGTATTGAGATGCTCCACCTTAATGTTTTCTTTCAGGTGCACTCACCTCCTTGGTGCTTGCCAAGTAGCTTTGTGTTGCACAGGCACATCAATGCAGCAGCATCACTTTAGGAAACACCTTTTTGAATGCGGCCCTTTCGAGAACCGTGTCAACGCATGTGCACATGTTCCACAGAAGCACACTTATGCACATTTCCACCCACACTCGTGTCTGTTCATAACATTGCTGTTGTTGCATTTTTTTCTTTTCGGTGTTGTGCATACAAGTTGCATGCAACTACTACTTGACAAACCCCACGGGTGTGGGACGTCGAGACACCGGCGATATGTTTACGGCATGTTGGTGGTTGCCTAAGTGTTTGTCTTACTTACTGGGCAGCTTGCCTTTAAAGCTGCCCTCTGTATAGGTGCTTCTTTGGATCTGGAAGGTCGGCAAAGAATCTTTGACGAAAAGAATGCTCGTGGCCGACCCGCTCGATCATTTGAAGTATGTACGAAGTACATTAGGCGCACGCTGCAGGGATGTACAGCTCGTAACGTATACCGTCATATGCCTGTCCCGCGGACTTCTGCAGCAATGACGGCTTTTACGCCGATGTCGGTGGTACTACTTAATAAGAAAGCGGACGAGAATCGGAAAGCTGCAGCAGTGGAACCGGTTTCGGAAAAAAAAGGTTGCAAGAGCTGGGGCCTTTTCTTTTTTTTTGGTGCCCCTCCATTCGTGCTGCTTGTGACGACACGTTTTACAATTTATATGCGTATTATATACAAGCTGTAGAACGTAGTTGCGACCCAAAGCGCCAAGGTGTTGAAACAAAAAAACCCAAAAAACTGTGCATATTGAGACCACAGTGCCTGAGACGACAGGGGCCAGGCAAAAGGGGCAAACGGGAAAAGGAAGTTTGGCTCACAAGGAACCGACAAAACTGACGGCACTCTTTGTTATTTTTCGGAAAGTGACCGACGACTCTTTGTGGCGTTTTTGACTTTGGGACGAGTAAACTCTGGGCAGTTATTGCACCCCCTTTGAGTGTTGTCGTCGGACGACCTTTCCGCATCCCGTGTGGTGAAGTGTTTCGAAGCACCGACCCTTCCCCTTGTAACCGAACCAAATGGCGCCTCAAGTTGCGAGAAGTGTAAAAAAAAACAAAAAAATTTATTCTTTGCAACTGCACTGCATGAAAGGAGAAACTCGTCTCAAGATTTTTGGTTTTTCTTTTTGTTTTTTGTACACACTGTTGTATATATTGTTCTTATACATATTGATTATGTTCATTTTACCCTGTTTTTAGTGGCAATAAACTGCGTGCTTCGAGTTGAGTGTGTGCAATCGCTCGAGTGTTTTTCGCTAATTTCAGGTGGAAAATGATCGGGTAAGCGAGAGAATGAAGAGGCCTATGCAACTGTATACCAAGTGTTTCAGCAAAAATTTTCAAAAATTTCTATCGAAGATTAGCCAAATAATTATCAAAATTTACTCATTAGCTTTTTAATTATTGAAAATAAACACGTGGTACCAATTAGAACTTTACTGGGCGTCATCTAAAACCATGTTTGTCTTCCCTAATTAAAAAGTGAATAGGTGAAAAGCATACAAACAATTTTAATTTAGCTAATTACAGTAGTATACTATTTGTAATCCCTGATATCTGCTGTGGCTAAGAATTTGTTCCCGAAAATACTTCTTTTTTTTTTACAATTATTTTAATTTAGGTTTTTGCTGAAACACCCGCTATGATTGGATCCAGGTTAAGAACGTGCTAGAAGCTCCACTCCAGCGCGAGCTTGCAACCTTCGGTAACAGTTCGGGGCCTCGTCAGCGACACAACTGAAGGCAATGAACGTGTGCTGAGGGTGGAGTTTCTGGCACAGTGCACAAATTTCCCTGTCCTCTTGGACATCTCGGGTCAAGGAGATTGAGAGCCTGTTCAAGGACAAAGCGTGCTCAAATAGAGTACCATGCTTATGTTTGTGCCACAATGATTGCCAATTGTCTAGGGCTCGTTCTCACAATCGCGTCAGTTGCACCCACAGCCGGGGCTGGCCCTATACCATCAAGTGTCCTGGGCGAACACCGGCCGTGGCACCTCCCCTTCACCCCCCTCCCCACCTTTTTGTGCGCGGCGGCGCCCACCCCTAGAGCCGGCCCTGCCCACAGCAACCAGAACGACCGGGACGGCCATGGCTCGTGGTTGCTTCACAAAGTTGTTTTTTGCATTGCTTGACGTGTGTTCGGCAAAAACTTGTCAAGGTGAGGTCAGTAATGTGATTGCTGTGCCAAACTGGGTCAAACTTGCCCTGCTACATCGTCCGTGTCTCCAGCTCGTTGCTCGCCCTCCCGCTAGGGTGACCACCTTTCTGCTAGCGAAATGCGGGACACTCGAGGCAAGGGGCGGGGGGATTTATTAACACACACACCACGAACCGAGGCTCTGTTAACACATTTATTATCCTGTAGCAGAACTCAATGCATCGAATGGAAATAAGAAACAGTAAACCTCTTTCGGGTTATTGTTTCCTGTCAACGCCTACTTTTACCAGCATTGTCCTACACAAATTTTTAACATTATGTTTTTTTTCGACCGTTGCGAGTTGCAGGCTTTCCACCTTGTGTGACTGTGAGGAAACGGGAAGCTCTCTAGTAAGGGTCCCCGGTTCTGCTCAGTGGGCACGGCGGAACTGCTCGTGATCATGGCTCGCATCATTTCCGGACGCAAACGCTCTTCACTGTCCCAATGTAGTGCTGCAGATGGCATGGAATTGTACCTTATTAGGAAGTTTTAGTATGCATTGGGTTTGCGTGCTCCACGCTGTGCATGCGCGTCGTCGCCATGCGCCAGTCCAAGACCACAATTTTGGGCTCTTCGCACGCATAGTGTGGAGGGGGCATTTGGTCTAGAAGGATTGGCAGCTATTGGAACTTTTGCAGATTATCAAACAGTCACGACTTTGATAACATATGCTTTGCCCACAATTAATGTAATTTTACTTTGATTTCTAAAACTAGTATTTTTATTGATTTTAGACTATTTTATAACTTGTTAATTAAAAATGCAATTGGCTGATGATAATTTGCGCACTTTTAAATACCATACTTGTTTGTGCGTTTGAAATTGGATCATAAGTAACAAGTTATATTAGCTTGAAAAACTTTCTATTAAAATATCTTAATTGCATCATTATTATTAATACAAATTGGGGCGATGTAGGCCCCCAATAAATGCCACGATCACAAAAATATATGCGATTTAACCATAATACAGTCGAACCCGCATATATCGAACTTGCAAAAAAAACTGGAATTAGTTCGATATATCGTACAATTCGATATAACAGTTTTAATGAATTTGACTCTGAAATAGTCTTGCATCTCCTGCTGCTTTTTCTTCATTGCATCCGCGATAACGATATTTTTCTACGCTATCGACGGACTCCAAAATGCTGAGGCCGCTGCCTTCTATATTCGCGCATTAGCGCCGAACTATGCCGAGAGCACGGAGCACGTCCGAGCAGGAGCACCTTCTGCAGTGCACCGTTTTGCTCAGCAAGTTGGCTTTCCCTTAAAGCCGGCTGCGTTGGGGAAAGCCAGCTAATAGAGCAAGCTGGCTTTTTTTTTTTTTTTTTCTTCCGGGCGGCCGCGTCAACCGTTCTCTTTTTGCGGACAGAGCGGGAGAGGGAGCACGGAGAACCCGCTTTCTGCGCAAGAGAGAGAGAGAGAGATAACTTTATTGAGAAGCTGGTGATCCTACACGTCGGCCAAGAGCCCTTGGCTCTAGCAGCGTCTTCGGCCAGCTGGATAGCCCATTTTTGATCAAGAAATTTTTTTTCTTCCAAATAATCGATGCGGTTGACCGAAAAAAAAAAAAAAGACAGCGTGTTCTACAAGCTGGCTTTCCCAATGCGGCCGCTCGCGTTGGGGAAAGCCAGCTTGCAGAGCAAAACGGCACTCATAATTCGATGTAAACGAGTTCGATGTAGTCGGGTTTGACTGTCTTTCCAGAAAGGTATCACTGTTTTATTTTTTGCACATAAAAACTCTGACATCGTTATCAAGATACACAAACAGTCAAACACTGAATGTAATATAAAGTCCTATTTGCAATGTGTTGCTTTAAAAAAAAATTTCTGCTGCCTGACTGTGAGTCCATATTTGGGTTTTTGTTATGAGAACAGTGTTTCATAATTTATATGTTTTGTGAACGTATTCTAAACTCATCACTTGTGGCAATCTTTTTTCAGATTTTGATTGATTTTGTACTCTTGTGCTGGGAATAATGTTAAAGCAATTAATCATCTAAATACCCAAAACCCATTAAAAAGCTTGCAGGTAATTATTTCACATGACAATTATCTGAGCGAGAAAAAGCAGCAAGAACACAAATATTAGTACTGATTTTTTCAACAAATAGAACATTCTATTGTAGCGGTGCTGCCGAGGCGTGCTAGAACCCACCGAGGACAAAGACGAAACGCGTGCAGACGGCGCGTGACACACCTCGAATTGGGTCTGATTTGGCTATGGACGTCCATTTGTAAATTAAAAACGTAACATTTGGTGTCAGAAGTGGGATTTCTGGCATGGCGCCTCAAGTTACCCGGAAAGCTACTCTCGGACAGAACATCCTCTGCAATGTGGTCAGCGCCGGCATCTCATGGAGCCAATGGAGCCAATGGCTGGCGGCTGGATTGCCTGACGCCGCAAATCTTCATGCCAGGAACCGCCACGAACAAGTTACCACTTCGCCATGTTCCCCACGACTATTCTGTGGCCGTGCAATGAAGATCCTGTGTTGGCCTATGGCCGCATTTGCATCCCAAAGCTTCAAGGCATCGAGGCGCGTAAGTGCACGCTGGACTTGAATTTTTTCTGACTGTCGTTCTGGACATTCGGCGGATGAGGTCGTGAGCAGTGAGCACCAACGTTAACATAACGTTCTATCTTCTGGACTTTGGCCTTACCGGCACATTTTATTTTCGGTGTTGGTTTTCAAAATGCGCAAATGTGCAGTGATGCTTTGCACCGATATGATGATGTGCCGGCATCAGAGTTCTGATGAGACATGTCACCAGGGTGACGAAAACAGGAGCTAGCGGCGGCCAAGTGACAAGTCTCCGGGCATCGACTTCAAGAAGCGCCAATGTGCTGGATTTTTTGTGTTGCGTAGGAACAGTCGCGATGAGCACCGGCACCTGCCAAAAGAACTGTCTAATGGAACGTGGCGAGGTTGTTTAGCGGAATCAAGGAGAGAGAGAAGAAAATATTTATTTTAACACGCCTCGTCCGGCGCTCCAATATATCTTTACCACTCTTCCCCAAGTACGTTGTGGACGTGCTGGATCAGAAGTGGGAGTAGGAGGTCTTGGTGATCTTTAAGTGGAGTGATCCAGCTCTCCCAGGAATTTGGGTGTAGGTCGGGGGGCAGTTGGCGTAGGGTGGCAGATATGAGGGGTTTCGCGTGTGGACAATCCCACATCATGTGTATGTTGGATGGGTGGCTTCCGCAATGGGGACAGTAGGGGCGTCCAGGGAGTCCTTGTATGTAGTGTTTGTAATGAGGGGTCATTAGAGTGTGAGTTTGGGCACGGCGTAAGATGGCACCCTCTTCGCGAGTGAAATGTGCAGGCGGATGGGGGAGAGTCGATGCGGTCATACGCAGTTCTTTGAGGATAGCCGTCCGAGCTTTGTGGAGTTGCTTGCGGTGTTCACGTGGGTCGTAGGACTCAGGCCAGAAGGTAGGAGGCCCCGGATTTCCTTCAGCGCGGGAGAGCGCGTGCGCTCTTGAATTTCCTCCCATGCCCTGATGGCCTGGTATCCATTGGATGGTGACGTTCAGATGAGGGTGAGTAGTTAGGTGTTGTTGGATGAGGGCGTGTATATGGGGCGGGAGTGTGTTGTCCCGAAACTGTCGACAAGCTCCTTGACTGTCGGGGCGTATGAGAATCTGATCGTGATGATGTGTGGGGATGATGATGGCCTCGGCGATGGCAAGTGTTTCGGCAGCCGTAGGAGAGGGTACACCTTCATGCAGAGTGGTATGGGAGTAGGTATTGTTAGTCACTGCTCGTGCGACATCGGTCAGGGTAATAGCTGGCATCAGTGAAGTAAAGGTCTGGAGGTTATAATGGGCTTGAGCGGAATGAACCAACCAGGAAGAAACATCACTAAAAAACTCAGAGGGGAAATAGTGTAGCGGTGCTGCCGAGGACGCGTGCTAGAACCCACCGAGGACAAAGACGAAACGCGTGCAGACGGCGCGTGACACACTTCGAATTGGGTCTGATTTGGCTATGGACGTCCATTTGTGAATTAAAAACGTTAAAATATTACCTGTAAGGTGTGTGAGAGACCCATGTCTTTTAAAGGGAAAGTACTGAACTCCAAAATATTTTGAAGTGCCTGGATCGGACACGCATATCACAAAATGAAGTTTCTGCGAACAACTTCTTTAGCTCAACAATTACACTGTGAGACACATCTTGAGGTATGAAAGAATCTGAAATTCACACCTATACGTAAAAATTAAATAAAAAAGGTATAGTTTCAGTTTCGTTTCAGAATTAAAGTGTGCCTCCTGACGTAAATATAACGCTAGACACCGGGTTTTTTTTTTTCGTTTTTTTTTTGGTCGAAATCATTAACTGTTTTATGGAGCGAGCCGACGCCATCAGCTTTGAAGCCAGGCCAAACGGCAGCTAAATTCCCCTCTCCCAATGAAGCGAAGTGAAGCCGCGATTTTGAAGTCCCCCAGCTTTGAAGCCGCGCCAATCGGCAGCCTAAATCCCCCCGAAGTGAAGCGGCGATCTAAAGCCGCCCAAAAAGCCACGCAAAACGGCAGCTAAATTCACCTCCCAAATGAAAGCCGGAAATCTGATGGATAGGCTCGATCCTAGCTCCCATTGGCTGGTGCGCGTCATAGTTTTAAGATACGAGCGCTCCGTGACTCTGAGGCTCCCACTGTCCGCCGCTCGTGTTTCAAGGAGCGCCACCCAGTAGACTGCGGGCCTCGCGCTGCCTAAAGCCCCTTGATAAAGTCAAACGCAAACACACCCAGGGGCTTTAGCGCGCGCCAGGCGCCGTGTAAAAGGAAGCGGCTGGCGGGCCAATCAGTCGACCGGATGAGTCAACTTCATCGTTGAGTTTGCGATCTAGCATAGACTAGACAGAACTAGCGATGTAAAGGGGGCTGGCGGGCCACGGAGGCCAAGCGCAAGCGCGAGACCCGGCGACGACTGCACTCTACGCCGGCTGAACAGTTCCCGGGCGCAACGGCGATGTTCCGGAGGGAGTTCGTGGATTACCCGTTCGTCACGTGCGCCGTGTGAGACCGACTCTGTTCGCCGGAGACTCATCCACGATCGCGGCCATCTCACGAGAGCGCGCGCAAGAACAACATTCATGCTTTCGCAATCACAACTCATAAGAAGCTCGAGCCTTTTGTCTTCAGTATAAAGAGGTGACCTGCGCTCGTAACGCCCTAGCTTCCTCGTGCAAGCAGGAAGAATTTGTGTCCCTCACCGAAGCAATGACAGGTTAAAGTTCAGGGAAACTCCTTTCACCTCTTTCCACTTTAGCAAAGCGAACGCTGGAGAGGAGTACGCCTCCTTTCCAGCGTTCGCTCTGTACTAAAGTGGAAAGAGGTGGGAGAGTTTCCCCTTAACCAACTGGAATACCAGCACGCATCTCCGACTCTCACTATACCCGCGCCATTTTGGAAAATGAGTGCACCACCTATAGTGAATTGGAGTGGCGAAACTGGGAAGTACTTTAGGTACATCGTACATAAAGTACTACTTCAAGTAGGTTTAGAGAACTTGTATTTTACTTGAAGTATATTATCTGAATATGTGCTAGCTTGTACTTTACAGAGTACAACTCCCGACTTCTAAGTACATTCCCCAAATTTTGTGTTGTTAAATATGTATTACATAATGATGCTTTGTCAACTTTGAAGTAATAGGACGGATAATTTTCTCTCACCAGAAACAGGAGCAGACAACTCATCGCTCCTCTGGTTATTTCTGTGAATGAAGTGATGGCGACTATAAGACCGATAGATAAATAATAAATGCCTTCGGAGCTGGTTGTGTGAACTATAGTTTGATAGCGAGAGTGAAACTGCTCTGTGGCCATTATACATTATCTAACATTCGCCGCCATTTCCGGATATAACTGATGTAGCCCCATAAAATCATTCATACCAGTTTAAAAAAAATAAATAGTGCTGTATGGGGAATTAAAGTGCACCATGAAAGATTGTGTAAAAAATTGGGGTTGTGGGTATTTATACAGCGTGTAGTTGGTCAGCCATTTAAAGTTGCGACGAGTCACTCGCTGTGGATGAGCAATTTAGCAGTGCGGTACAACCGCTAGCCTGGGGTCTTTAACGTGCACCACGCAGTAGTGATACACGACCGCACGCCGGTACGATGCTCATCCAGATCGAAACGGGCAGGGGTGGGGCTCGAACCCAGGATCCCTGGGTTCTGAGCGCGAGCTTTCGCTCCACAGCTGCGCTGCAGTAGTGTATGTATTGTGTATAAGTACTTGTACTTTGAAAGTACATTCTGTTTATAGTATACTTTACTTCAAGTACATTGCACCAGGTCTCTTGCTACTTTACTTAAAGTGCATAACCTCTCATTTACTTTGTACTTTACTTCAAGTACTTTTTAGATGTACTTTTCCCAACACTGGTTATGGTAGGCTTGTCCAAATTTTAATAACTTTCGATTATTGCTACAAATACGTCATTACTGTTGATCCCTGTATGGAACACTGACAGTGCTTGGAAGTCTTTGCAATATCTCTCATGTTCGTGGTGTGTTCAGCAACCGCGGAGTAGGTATCGCGATTTTGCGTGTCTTCGCCAAAGCCACCGCGGTCACAGCGCACCCGCGTGCTGAGAGGGGAAAGCACCCCTCCAAAGCGGGGGCGTTTGTACGCAGGCATCGGGTATATTAAAATAATAATAACTTCGTAAGTTTTGAAATTATTAAATATCGTACAGGTGTGAATTTCTTACGGTTTTCATTTTCAAATCGGTTTTTGGCAAGGATACTTGGGTTCTTATAGAAAAACTCGGGATACTTGGGTACAGATAAAAATTAATTCGGCTTGACCAGGCTGACAAAAGACCACAGGAGGCTATGCAAAGAGTATAAATTGTGTCCCGCAAAACCACACGGGTTTGTGCTGAATTTTCCATTTTTTTATTGTCTGTTTCAATGAGCTAGAAAGTTCATTTTGCCGAAAACCCGGCGGTGTATTTCTTTTGTCAGCGCCGGGGAGAGATAGAGAAGGAGGGGGAGATGGTGACGCATCCGACGCTCCCATTGGTCCGAACTCCTGATGTCGGGACGCGTCAACCTCTCCCTCTCCTCCCGGCGCTGACAAACTGACAGACACCGCCAGGTTTTTATCAAAACGAGCCCTTTCATTTCCGCCAAAGTCACACGCACAGCTGGTGCGGAGTCGGGGAGGAAGAAGCGCCAAGCAACACCTCCTATAGTGTCTTGCTTTGGGCGCCACCGCCACCGAGCCAGGTTTCTCGCAGTGCAGCCAAAATATATGTCATGGTTTGCCTGCCCACGGCACCGGTGCGCTCACGTTTGCTGCGCCATCTACAGTGCGGCGTACAACCAGTACAACCTTGTCAGCCTGTCAGCCATGCGCTCTCATTGCTCCTAAACTTTCTACGTCATTGCGTCCTTCCATCGGTTGGATTGGGTCCCGATTATTATTCTGTCGCAGGAAGGATCTTCCGAGATGAAGTGAAGGAACTTCATTGAAATAACTGTGAAGGAACTTTATTGACACCGCCTTTAGTAAAGACAAGTTTTCTCGAGCCTTTCTTTTTTTTCTTTTTTTTCTTTATCTCGATACGAAAATTTCGAGCAAAATATTATTTCTGTAGTAAGTTAAAGCTCAAGAAGGTAAAGCGAGGGAAAGGAAGGCTGGGGAGGAAGAAGCAGACGGGACGCCGGAGAGAAGGGGAAGCCTCCTCCTCTCTCCAGCGTTCCGTCTGCTTCCTCCTCTCCGGCCTTCCTTTCCCTCGCCCTACCGTCTTGAGTTGCACCGGACTATTAACGAGGAGATCGAACTATAGGGGGCGCTCTGACCCGTTTGTTGTCCCCACACCTCGGTGTTTACCCAACACAAGGCCTATGGACATGCCCACAGGCCTTGTGTGCACGTCCACGTCATCATGTTTGCGCACAGAGTAACGTAAAAATACTATCAATAAACACAGTGACGTTTATTGTTAGTGCCGGATCTCTCACGAAAGCAGTCGTCAGAGATTGCGCTCGAGCTTGACCCACTTCAGCTTTTCTACTGATTTGGGCATATGCAAAGCCTTTTTATGCTGGGCATATGCACCGTGCACGCTGCATTGTTCATGCCGGCCGGAGTGAAAACAAAAGAGTCCCTCCTCCCCCTCGAGCGACCGGAGAACACGAACTGCCGAACTCTGACGCGGTGTTCGGTTACGTGAGCCGAGCTCTGAGTCATTGTTATCTGTTGTCCCCATCCGTGTAGCTCTAGAGTTAGCCGCTTGGGGCGCCACGGTTTGATCTCCTCCCCAATAAGGAATTAACTCATTAAAAAAACAAAGGCGTGTCTAGCCCTGTCGCTTGAAAACTTCTGATTGTCAAACAGGCTCATGCGACACGGCGTGAACTTCACAGCATCATAGTCATAGTTACAAGCAGTGAGCCTCTGCACTCAGTCAACGCAAGGCATCGCTCAAGGGCATGTTTATACCCTTACCTCATCCCAGTTTAACAACGTAGCTCATCGAAATGCTACGTTTGCCCGAACGCGCAAAGGCAGCATACGCTTGCCGTCACAACACCGCCGGCATGGGCGTACCAACGGGGGGAGGGGGGGCGGCGGCGTCAAGGGGGCGCTTGCCCCCCAGGTCTTAGTGTGTGTGTGGGGGGGGGGGGGGCAAGGCAAGCTGTTTAGCCCCCTAAAACTGCCGCCACTGGGCAGGGCAAACACTGTCCGGCGGCGCCCAAGGGATACCAAGGGCACCGCCCCCGGTCCTGGGGGGGGGGGTCTGGTTTGCCCCCCCCCCCGCTCAAAAGCAAGTTGGTACGCCACTGACCGCCGGCGTCGTAAAATTTAGTGAGCGAGCGGGCACCCATCAAGAAGCCGGCAAATAGGCCTCGTGCCTCGAAACTACCTCCTCGTTCGAGTAGCAATAGACGACGCGGTCGATATAGCCTATAATTTTAGGCACAGGCATGGGCGTCGGCAGGGGGTGCAAAAGGGGCACTTGCCCCCCCCCAAGCCAGAGTGCCTACCCCCCCCCCCCCCTCTCCTTCACCAGCTCTCTCGGGTACGGGGGATCGAGTGGCGTCGCGAAATAGCTTTCTAGCAGAAGGAGAAACCGAAAGCTATCCTAAAAATAAAATCCACGCACTTTTGTTTCCTTGGATCGTTCAGCAATAAACACAAAAACGAAAAAGGTCTCCCCTTTTTCGTTTTTCCTTTTCGTAGCCGCGCCTAGCTGGCAAAAAAAAAAAAAAACAACATAGGGAGGAACACTTACTTCCGAGAACACCGGAGTCCTGTGTTGTGAGGAATCACAGGCATTCGGGGGAAAGTCAGTAAAATGCCCCCAAAACAGAGCCCCCCCACCCCCCCCCCCCCGCTCTCCGCCGCGCCCCGACGGCACGAAGCGACGCGAGGTGTCATCCACGAGAGAGGCAACACAGATCCCGACCGCCCGCTGTGTTCGTCCCTGCAACGGTCTCCCTGTGTTTCTTACATCTCCCCTCATCCCCTTCCTCCTGTCCCCATCGCCTCCCCAAGTCGAGCTCTGAGCGGCTAGCTGCCCCAGTAAATCTGTCGTTGAAAGTCGAAAGCTGCGTCCTCTGTTTCGTCCTCTTGTGTGTTTCTTTCGTTTTAAGTCAATTTAAAAAAGCCCAACAGAACAAATCAGCGTAGCTACGAGTTGGAGATAGTCCGCGCTCCCCCTTCGCTCCGTCTGCGTAAGGAGTGGAGCGAGAAGGGCCCCGGGGGAGGAGGAGGAGGGGGGGGTAGCTTTGGCATTTTTGGGGGGGGGGGGTTTCGACCCCTAAACCAACCGCCACTGCTCACGCCAGTGCTCTGTTTTGTATATGTGCCTTTGGATTTTTCTTCTCCTTTGCCCGTAGCATGTTGCGGTCATGGGAAAGGAGAAGAGGGGGTCAAAATCGGGGCCAGGCGTCCTCTTTTGGACAATGCAGTTCTGCGAAACTCTGTTCGCACCATGTCGACAACGATACTCTCCCGGGCCATAACTCACGCGGGAGAGGAGTGTCGGACCGTCCTCGTTGACACCACCGTGTTCACACGCATGACACTCGAATATCTGTGACAGGGTGGCACACTTTGCTGTTGCTGGCTCTCTCTTCCTGGGCCAGTTGCTTGAAAAAGCTACATTCGCACCCAATCCCACTTTTTATATAACCGTGGGCTGATATGGGTCAGGAGTGAAAATGGACATCAGAAGCTTTTTTAAACGGAAAGCTGACAGTGATAATGACAATCCATCTTGTGCAACGAAGAAGCATGTGACCTCAGAGTCGTGTCATGACCCGGAATCTATCGATGCACCTGCTGTCTCCGTCACTCCTGATCATCCTCAGGCTTTAAAGAGCCAGCTGGACATAGGCTTTGCCCTCAATTCGACTCTCACAGGTATGTCAAACTCCTCTTTAACTGTGGGAGTATTCATGCAAAGCTAAGCTTGATCAGATATATAACAACCAATATAAAGATAAGAACCAGCGGGCTAAAATTTTACTCCATTTCTGAAATGAGACAGAGCGAGCATGGAAAGCTAAGGGAACCCGCGTCGAGGAAATACGGAAAGTTACAATGGCAACTAACCCTCCGGCGGTAGCCCCGCCGTGCTAGCTTTCCAACACAGCTAACGCAGCTTTCAGATGTCTTCCACGGACCACAACCCGGGAAATGCTTCGAATTAATATTACGAGCGAAGACAATTTTGTGCAGAAAATTAGAGTTAAAATGTGAGCAGAGGCTAACTTGGGGTAGCTTTTGAAAACTTGTATAAACGTCAAATATTGTTCAATATGGATATAAAAAGGTATTGTTCATTGCTGTGACTTGCAAGTCACACGCAAGACAGTGCGTGTGACTTGCGTGCACTGTCTTGCTATTTTATTATGTACGGTACATTTATGATGCCAATACTTGTCTATAAAATCTTTGTGCTTTTTTATCTCTGAGAGTATTATAAACTAAGTGGGCTGTTTTGTTGTTTTGCCGCGACATAGACCAAATTTTTTTTTGTTTTACTGTGCCTGTACATATTTATAAAAATGTTTTTTTTTGCGCTGAAATTACTGATGCATTGTACTTTTTGAAATAATTGTTTCATAAAAGATATGTGTGTCTTCCAAGCTGTATTTAACTCTTTCGTATTTTACTGTCGGACCCCCCCCCCCCCCCCGCCCCCTTTTCACTTTGAGCGCACACGCCCAAAAAAGGCTGTCAGGTTCTCAGTGTATAAAAAGAAATCACAAAACTAGTTGTAATGAAAAATAATAGAGACCAATGTTTAATTAAATCACCTTAAGATTACGAAAAAAAGACTTTTGAAGACATTGTGTTTATTCTGAAAGTTTCATGTTTCCCTGGGACCAGCAACGTGTAGTAGAGCATGGTAAATCTATTGAGAACCAGAAATATTAAGCCCATATAATGGCTAATTCGGGTGGCATTTCCCGTTTTGCCATATCTTCGGCAAGGACGTTCGCGTGGTCAAAGGGTGCACACCGTTCGGGTGGAGCAATTCACAGGCGAGTGCCGGCAGTTTGCTGGCACAACTTTGCCGGAGCTCAAAGAGGTCGGATAGTTTGTCTGCCAGACTGTTTCCGGTATCGTCATATCCGAATTTGAAAATGGAACCAAACAAAACAACGCCGATACCGTAAAGAAAATACTTTCAGCCTTTCCACTTTGGTGAAGAAGGAGAGCAGCGGAGCTGTAGCCTGTTCTCGGCGGTGGCTTTCCAGGCGAGCTACCTGCTCTTCTTTCGCAGGAGAATCTGAAGCGCTCGACGCAGTGGAACTTTAGGTGAGAGCGCCTCGCGGCGGTTGCGGAACCATTCGCGCTGCTGCGCACATTAGGGAGTTTTAGCGAGTCGTTTTTTTGAGCATACGGTTCCGAAATCATGAACGGTGCGGCTGATCGGTTCCGTGAAACCGTACGTGAAATGGACCTTTTTCACATACCGACGGCACCAGGCGGTGGCTGCACGAACTAAAAATCGAGGAAGGGACCTACCTGCGCTACCAATCGATAATGGGAGCTACGCTACCAGTTTCTTCGTTCTCTGAGCAGCGGGGCGTGCCCAACGCGCCGTCCAAGTGGGGCATCCGTGGCGTCCACTTAAACGTCGTGTTATTCTTTCCGTCCGCTCCTTTTTTTGCGTAACACAATTATATGTATGCTGCAATTACGTTTGCTACTCGCTGATCTACAGCCTCCTTCCGAATTTCCTCGATTTTTGGTTTCAACTTCCGCCGCTTGGCATCGGGCGCTGCGCGTGCGCAGAACGCTTCTCGGAAAAGGTCCATTTGACATATTTTAGGGAAACTAGCGCGACCGTGGAAACGATGATGATGATTTGTTTTCTAGTAAACATGTGAAACATTCTGCAGCGTGTAAATCCGTGGCGGCTCGTGCTTCCGGTGTACGTCTGATGTAAACAAGACGGCCAACGTAACATTTGCCGGTCGGAATTTCAAGAACTGCGAAGCTAGATAGAGTAAAATGTATCTGAACGACCGTAAAGGTTTGTGGTGTGTCTCCGTCATCTTGAACTTGAACGATCGTTCACGTTGTCCCGTCGGACCAAATAATTTCGTCTGCTCGCGGTCGCCACAGCAGTCTGCCCGCAGACCGCAAACATTTCCTAGCATGCGTAGTTTACAGCATTCACGATCGCTTACCATTGCGAGCAGTCCTCCAAATGATTTGGTTCAACCTCTCAAATGAAGCAGACTAACAGGATGGCAAATCGCCTCCCGCTGTCCTAAGCCTAACGCTCGGATGGGTCGGCGAAGTCAGTCGCCAACAAACCAACCACCATCTTTTTTTTTTCTTTTTTTTTTTATAGTCGTGAACGGTGCTGGTTGCGTTGCGGTGAGCGACTCCAGCTGCCGGAATGGGAGAAAGAAACGAACGAAAAGAGCTTCCCGATGTCCCGAACGACTCGCGCGCGCATGCGCGGTGGCGTCGTCGATGCGTTCGAGGGCGAACCCTTCGTGTGGAAACGACCTGCTAAAACTCCCTATTGCCGCTCGTTCCGTTCCTGCTCTTCTTCCTCCGAAGAAATGTTGCCGCCATTTACGAGTGGCGGCAGCAACCAGTTGTCTGGTTGCCGAGGCTGAAAAGGTTGCCGCGATCTACAAGCGACGGCGGCAGGCAGACAACCGGCAAACACAACACTCTACTGCCATCTATGAGCGACGGCGGCAACCAAAGTGTTGTGTCGACATTTGTTTGGTACCGGACACGATGCTGGGGAAACTAAAAAAAAGAAAATGAATGGATAGTGATGCAGCTCGACACTTAAACACGCATTCCAATATTAAGGGGGTTAGCACAAGACAGGATTGCAAAAAACATAATAACGAACAAATAAATAAGAAAAGCGACGCTGTCATGCCTTCTCGGGAGCCTCGTAAAATGGCAACAGTTATTTGGAAATCCAAACAAAATATATTGAAATTTGACGCGTGAGCGGAAGGACCACAGAGATATGTTAATCTGCCCTCCCACTAATTTGATCATTTAGGATCATGTAAGCTGGGCGGACTGTGGTAACATCAATATTTCGAAAACTTTGTGAAGTCACTTGTGTTTACACAAGAGTCCGAATAAACTACTTCCGTAAATCCGTCACCGCGCGCTTTGCATTCTGGGAACCTGTGGGCCAGGATCGGAGCGCGCGCCAGGCAAACAAAAACGGCATTTGCCGGCGCTTTGTGTTCGAGTGGAGAGGTTAGTGCGCCGCTGGGGCGCTTTTGGTTGGCGGTGCCGCCGGCAAGGGCTCGCCGGCAAGGCTCGCCAGCAGGCAGGGCTCGCTCTCATGTTTACAAACAAGCCGGAGCGCCCCTCGCAGACGCCACCGGCGCCGCGCATGCGCGATGGGGGTGTGGGCAAGAAGCTCGCCGTCGCCCATAAACAAATTTCATTTCATTTTCATTTCATTTCATTTCATTTTATTACCCTAAAGACCCCCTTTCAGGGGGTATCACATAAGGGGTGGGGTTACAAAAATAATCAAACATAGGTGCTAGTCTTCAGGATGAGAGGGGATTGGTAACATTTTCGAAGAAGATTGATGGGCAGGTGATGGCAGCAATGTGGTGGGGAAGGCCGTTCCAGTCTGGAGCTGTTCGGGGGAAGAATGACGCGGAAAAAGTGACAGTGCGAGCGCGTGGGCGAGCAACCTGGAGAGGGTGACTGGTGCGGTGAGATATGCGTGTGGGAGGTACGATGTAAGGTGAGATACAGAGGGAGAATTAAATAACTTGTGAAACAAACAGAGGGTGGCGGTGCGGCAACGACAAGCGAGACTAAGTAAATCATTGAAATGGGACGTTGTCGGCGGCGGTGTGAGTCCCCGCGCTCTTTTTCCCGTTGGTATTGTTGATTCTACGTCTTCCTGGCAATGCCTGACTACTTGAACGGCCTCATGGAAAATAACGAGGCTCGTTACACCGCAAAACTTGGCGTGGACGAATGGACGATAAAGCCTGATTCACATGGTGAGGTTCTGATCGCTATTTTCAGTCATGACCAGGGACTCCGGAACCGGAGGGGCAGGGGGGGGCGGGGGCAGATCCCCCCAAGATTTTTCAGAATAGGGCTGAGCCCCCCCCCCCTCCGACTTCGAAGAAACGCAAAACAATTTATTCATCTATTGTAATTCCTCCAGTCCGCGAGGCGGCAGAAAAGGCCGGATCAATGCCAAATAACCTTGTTCCGTTTTTGCCCAACAAGGTGGACTGTCAGAGTGAAATCAATGAAAAGGTTCGCTGAAAACTATGCTAGAGTTCAGGAGACACTGAACGGGCTGCTACAAGGAGAATATTCGATTGCAGACAACAGCAGGGCCTTTTTCAAGGGTTATGAGAGGCTTTTGAAAAGGTTCGAAACGCTGCTAGGAATAAACATTTCTATAGCTTTGTTCGGCCCATGCGAAGAACTTGCAAGGGTACTGCAACGTTCAACGTGTCGCGCCGCAGGTATTAAAGAGGTGCAGAGACTTTCTGCGAGGCACTGTCCCGTCTGCGGTTGTGGGACTGCGTTATGGGACTGCACAATCTCAACTGCATTGCGGCTAGGTTTGAGGGACCCTCGCAGCGCAAGGCCGAAAAAATCGCCAGAAAGCTTTGAAATGAGCTACACACCTTCACCGCACTTGATTGCAAGGCAGCGTTACGGAAGGAGTACTTCTCGGCTGTAGACTGCATTATGAGTGAAACTCAACGGCGGTTTGAACAGCCTGGTATGAAGCAGCTAGTAAAACTAGAGAGGGCCTCGATTAACGCCGCCGGGGAAGACAGTTCACAACCGATGACCTGAAAGAGGCCCTAGGGGTGCATGTATGTGATTTTGATCTGGCCCGACTCTCTGCGCGGCTTTTACTTTTGCCGGCTCTTTTATGCAACCTTGATTCCCTCACAATTGACGCCATCTTGAGGACACTGCAGGCGAAATCCGTCGAAATTCATGACCTCCCTGACCAAGTCGTAAAATATACGAAACTTCATTCTGTGCCTGCGTCTGTCGCTTCGGGGGAGCGCTCATTTAGCTCCTTACGCCGAATTAAAATGTATCTACGCAGCCGCATGAGACAGGGGAGGCCAACAATAAACGTGATTCTGTGTATCCTTGTAGGGATCTTGAAATGGTTTGAAGCACTATGCATAAGCGTTTTCGCGATATTAGAGAGTTTTAGTGGATCGTACGTAAAAGCTTTGAGGGTCGGAAGGTGCATGCGCAAAACGCAATATTCCGTTCTACGCGTGTGCATTTCAGACTCGTAATTGTATTGCGTACGCAAGGCTCTTGCGTACGAGCCAGTAAAACTCCCTACTGTTGTTATAAAGCAGGAAGGAAAAGTGATTGCACATGCTAAGTAAGGAACTTCATGCAAATAATATTTTATTTTTAAGAAACAATAAGTAAAAATAAAACAACAGAAATTCGGCTCCAGCCCTTGTTTCCTATAATAAAATATATAAAAAACAAAATGCTTGACTTCAGCCCCCCCACTCAAAAACTACTTCCGGAGTCCCTGGTCATGACGTCGCTCGGGCTGCAAAAGCCTGAACCGTAACTGAGATGTCGACGTCGATACTGAAAATCGCAAGCAGAATCGGACCGAGTAAATCAGGCATAGCAGTCAGTGATGGCCACAGGTAACAATTATCAACATCTCCTTTTTTCTTCTGTTTACACCGAGCCTACTTACCCGAATAAGCCACCTTCAAACTTAAATGTCTTTCGAGGTCTGCACTACTTATCGCAATCGCAATTACCGGGTCAACGTGTGGTCTACGGACCGCTGTCGTTTGAACGAGCAGACGACAAGCAGAAGCGTTTGAGAGAGCAGACGACAGCTCGAACGATGAGGCGGCCGTTTGAACGTGATGAAGCATTGAACGTAGTCCGCAGGTGCTCCGTGCAACTTGACGGTTTTCCCGCGTTCATGTTGGAACAAAACAAATAAATATGACGATCACAAATATCCGTGAATTCAATCCAAAGTGCTTTCCGCCCAAGCAATCGTGGTCCGACGGCGTCTGTTCTTCCTTTTTAACGGCCCCTGTTCACATTCTCGGTGGAACCGAGCAGGCAGAAAACGCATGAAGACTGACCTTCAAACCTTTCCCGACTCTTTTGGTAAAGCCCCAGTCGCGACGTTTCGACGAGAAGGCAAGTTCTTGTCCGGTTTCTTCCGAAGTAACACAAGAATGCGTGCCCTATGGCCGCTTCCGCCCACAGCCCCAGACCGGAAGTGCGCCCGACGCGCCACCACCGCGCCATGACGTAACAGAGATGAGTTCGTGTTATTTTACCTACGGTAGAAGAGTTGCGCATTTAGGCTCGGCGGGTGGCCGTAGCGCTGGCTTTCCTGCACGGTTCTGCATGCTTTGCTCATCACGTGATTGAATTCAGCGAATAGCGGCGCCGCATGCTCCTCTGCGCATGGAAAACAGGAAAGGAAGAGGAGGAGGCAAAAGCAGGGGAACATACGCCGGGGCGTATGTTCCCCTGCATATTGGCAGACATCAAACACATCATCAGGGATTGTCCCAAAAGTGACATCAAGCGCAAACTAGCTCTGAATGCTCTACCGCCACAAGAAAGACCATCCTGCCTAAAGGAATGGGTTCTTCCAGACGGCACCCTCGAGCACAGAAAAGAAATTTTAGACTCGCTGATAGAGTACATCAAGTCCGCCGGAATTGATATTTACATTTAGCCCCAATCCCTCCTTCCCCTCCCCCTGTAGCCCATGACGAGTTTCAAGGGCAACAGGTACCCCACCTGAAAATAAAACATTTTCTCACTCACGCCGGGGCGCGTGCAACGTCGGCGGAGCGACCGTACGTAGCGGTGGTTTTCCTGCACGGCGCTGGATACTTTTCTCCTCGCGTGATCGATCTCGGCAAATAGTGGCGTGGCGGCTCGGGAAAAACAGATGCGAAAAAGACACGTGCCGCGAGCAGGTGCTCCGCGGCATGGGTCCACCCCTCCTCTATACTAACAAAGTCTGGCGGTTCGACGACGGAGCCATAGAGTGCCCGGTTGGCCCGGTCGCAGATTCGGAGCGCGAGGAGCTGGTAGCAGAGAGCATTTCTCGGGAATCTGGTACTTAGCGCACAGGTTTTGAGCGGCGAAGATTCGAAACATGGTTTTCGAACCCAACGAGAAAAGAAGCGGTAGCTCGAGGAACGCGATGGGCGGACATTCCATCGCTCGGGAGAAGTGTGCTTCGGCGTCTCGCCGCAGCGGGGTGCCCGTTACATGACTCTCCTCTCATCCGTTGTCTGCCTCTCTACCTTTTCCCTTTCGGCGGCCGCGTCTCGTGGAGATCTGCCAGGCTTTGTCAGTGTAGAGGCGTCTATGGCCCACCATATCGGCGCCATTAGCTTCCAAGGGCTGCTCATTTCAGTGCCGCGCCCAAGTAGCGTTCGACGCTACTTGCAAGGCAAACGCAAACACCTCGTGGGGCTTTCTTGCCGGCAAGGGTTACTGCTCTGAATAAAACGTGGGAAGCACCTACAGTGCTTTGGCCCAACTTCTCAAACAACCGTAGACAGGCAGGGCCGCCTCTCCCACTCAGCACTAGACGTCTCGTAGCCGGCTTGAAACGGCTCGACTAAGCTAAAGACGTCTTGGACTATGCAAGACGTCTCTAGGTCATTTTTACAGGACGTCTCAAGATATATTGACGTAGACGTCTAAAAAAACATCTCAAAGAGACAACTCACGTCTTGGGCGTCTTGTAGCTGTCTCTAAGATGTCTAGGAGGCGCCTTGCAAGACCTCCTGATAGCCCGAAAAAGAAGGAGCTTTATGAAGTCTACGGGGCTGCTACAAGATGACTCAACACGTCTTAGGCTATCACGTCTCGCCAAGACATATACAAGACCTCTTGCTCGTCTTGCCAAGACGTCTTTAGACGTCTAATAGACGATTTCGTGTTCAGTAGGTCTATGGGTTTGCGACATGTGCCGTCGCCAGACATGTACATGGTCAGCTTTCTGGGACACGCTGTTTTAGTTCCCAATTCTCACGACACCTGGCGTAACAACCTTGAGCAAGAGAGCAAGATAGAGTGTCTTCATACACAGCGCGCTTTTGCTTGAGTGGTGACATCTCAGCCATTTTCCCGCCCAATCGTTTTTTTATGCATTTTGAAGCGCGCGCAATCTGGTGTCACTCAGCTCGAGCGCGTAGCTTTGGCTAATGCATACTCCACTTTACCGCCCAAGTCACGCACCGAGTGCGCGAGAACGTCACGCGCTGGCACATTCAGAACAACAATGGATGTCTTCAACCTCAGAAAGACAGACATGATAGGCACCTATAGAGCAAAATAAACGGAAAATTCGAAGTGCGCGACCGCTATCTAAAGCTCCTCTCCTGTGCATCTCTCGGGCCTCCACCCTTTTCACCGTTTGCGTCTCAGCCAAATACTTTACTGGGGGGAATACATTTCACTCCGTTCATTTGCATTAGACAGAACGCCTACAGCACCGAATCCAGCCCTAACGAAAAGGAAATCCACGCCGAGTCTTCTTTTCTTTTTTTTTTTGGCAAATAAGTTATTATCATTATTAGTCGCAGACATTTTACGGCTACGCGCTATGCTACGCCGGCGGTCGGTGCGCCAGTGCAAGACAGTGTCTCGAGGTGTGAGACAACGTCAAATGTGTTGCGTGGTGTTTTCGTTTGATACTTTTTCGAAACGATGCACACGATATACCCCAATTTCAGCAAACATTAGTTTAGTTTAGGTTTCTGAATTTGGCTTTTAAAAAACAAAACAATCTCTCCAATTATGTTTATTTTGCCGTTTTGCGTTCAAGAGACAATCTGTTATTTTCTGTATTGCGTATGTTATTTCAGTGATGTGCGCCACATATACTCTTGTTTCACCTTATGATGTACCGCAGGAAAGGCTACAAGCGCGAGCTCCTTGCTCTGGTGCACATCTCGACGGCACAAGCACTCGTGACTTAAGAGCGGCTGCCAAAGCTATGAGCTCGCGCTTCTAGCCTTCGCTGTGGTACAACATAAGGTGAAACGAAGTATAGTATGGTGTAGTTTTGGAATTTGTATCCTCTAAACGAGGAAACACTGTTGTTCTTTCTTTTAAGGCGCTACCGGCGGTTGGTCAGCAAAGCATTTTGTCTTTAGTCCTTAGTCTTTATTTATTTGGCTCTGGAGAGCCGCGGCACCGCGGAAAGGCAGCAGCCCGTACCATGGAGTACCGCGGTGCCGCGTCTGGTGAACATGATAATGTGATGAGTATATACATGCATGATGACGACGACATGGATTGTTGGTATTGGGGAGGATGGCAGTCCGATCCGCAGAAGTCCAAATTTCGTGGAGGTGGGTTGGGCGGATCAGCAGCGAGCCATGGGGATCTGGCACGCCGTTCGATCGGTGCATGAAGGAGCGCCAGGAACATGATGGCGCTGTTGCTCACTGGGGTCCACTGGGGTCGAAGCATCAGGCTCCAAGGAGGTAGCCCAGTCAAAGCAGAAGCTGCCGCTTCCGAGGAACCAGGGCTCAGTTGAGGCACCGCCGTCGCCCGGTGTGTCATCGTCTCAACGTCGCCGTCGTTGTGTTCTTTATTTATACGCGTATATATGTATAAATAAGATAGATAAAAAGACATACAATCGAACGGACAGCGGCGCGCCGTTCTAGTTATATTTCTAGTTATACACACCTGAAAGAATTTTGTTCAGTTTGTGTCTGTAACCGAGCTAAAACTTTATGTACACAGGCTAATTCAAAGCAAAATATATACATGCAAGTGTTTCTGACCCTATATAACTATTGCTTACATTTGAAATCCAGGGCACAAATGTTGATTGTAAACATCTAATTATTATATAGTCATATTATAACCGCCACATCCTTAGTCAATATGCTGTCACAAACGCATCGTACAAATCTTTTTTTTTTCGATAAGCCTATGTAAAGGTAGCTTGGCCACAAGCTTCTTGGTGCACGGCGGAGTGCCAACTTTACAGGGGCAAAAAGCGGGCCGAATTTGAAAGTCTTGAGGAATAAAAAGTATTAACTAAAATACCGAAATTTTAACTGCGGTGTGTGCTATGAGTCGGAAGCTATTATATTCCTCGGGAACTTTACGATTCTTCATTTCAGTGAGAAGAAATTTAAAATTCGGTCAAAGTAGCCCATAGGACCCAATAAAGCAATAATATATCGGGCCCAGGAATAAAAAGTATACAATCCTGAGATTCAAGTAGGTATTAAATAAGAGTGTATTGGTGCCCTCTATAGATATCCCGGGAAACTTAAGGATTTCTGCAGTAGTTTGGCTGAAATTATTATTTTACTGCGTTTTGCTGGGAATAGCCAAGAGAGGGCGCAAGGAAACCGTGTCTGGGAATGCTGGGGATGCACGTTACCCCCCCCCCCCCCCCCAAAGAAGTAACTGAATACCGTTCCTCGCTACTAACTTTAAAAGTAACTAAATACGTTACTCGTTACCAATTCTTAAAAGAACCTCCAAAGTAACGAGTTACTTTCCTCGTTACTTTGACGGTCAAATACACAACCGCTTTTGTTTCGTGCTTTATGGTCTTTTTTTCAATAGTTTTTGCAGCAGTAGCTGCCTCTCGAAGTTTGATCAGTTATGTTTCCCCGCTTTCCTGAGAATACTTCTCCGGCGACACTGAAGAGTCGTTCTGCTGACGCGCTCGAAGGAACGACAGTGTTGTGCTTCAGGAAGAGCTGGTGAACCTGGGATTCCCCTCTCTTTTTCTCTGTGCTTCTAAAGTTCGAAGTTGGCAGTGGGATCTGAACCTTGTCGTGTTGGCAATCTCCGTGTTTACATTCGGTCTGTATACGATTTTAGAAAGGAAAGAACGAAGTGAAAGCTCCATCCACCCTTTCCACTTCAGCGGAGCAAACGGTGGAGAGGAGGCCGCCTCCTCTCCAGCACTCGTTCTACTAAAGTGGAAAGAGGTGGGAGGAGCTTCCACTTCGTTCTTGACCTAGCTGTCACCGGCTATAGGTAGAAATAACTCGTTACGTACATGCCTGGCGGTCGCACAGGGCGCCATCAAGAGGGGGCGTTCTGACCCGTTTGTTTCTTCACACCTCGGTGTTTACTCAATACAAAGCCTGTGCACATGGCCAGAGGCCTTATCTTCTACAATAGAGTGCGGGGCACAGTGTAATGTAAAAAAACACGAACAATCGACGAAGTGACGTTAAGTGCCGGATCTCTCCCGAAAGCAGTCGTCAGAGAATGCGAGCTTGACCCACGCTCTTAGTCCGGTAACGGCTAATGAAACGGCTACAGCCTAATTAGGCGTGACATACGGTGGATTTCGGCATGACAGGAGAGTGACCCTGAAAGTAGCCATGACAGTCCAGCGTTTCCACGTCATCCTAGACCACTTAGGCGTTACAGCATCATTTATAGCCGTGACATTAAGAGCTCCTCACATCATTGGCGTTACAAGCTGTTTGTCACGCTGATAATGTAACGCCGATAGAACGAGTAACGGCTAAATTCAGAGCACAAAAATAATAAACATACAATTTCAAAGTTCGGGTCTCACCGGAGGCAGCGTGCGTCGGCAGTGCTACGAGCAAAACAAACCGACAAAGCGCCGGTCCCGGGGCCCGAGCACGGTTGACCTTGAAGGTCTGGCGCGAGAGCACTCGGTTAACGACGGCTAACATGACGGAACGTGTTAAGAGGGACCTCTCCATTATACTTTTTCAGGGGGAAGGAGGGGCGGGCGAGTCGGCGACTCGGCGATTTTTGGACTAACCCACGGCTTCTTTTTTCGCCACGAGAAGGCGCGCAACGGAGTGTCGGACTCGGATGCGGTGCCTCGCCATAGGCCCGTAGCTCTCAAGTTTAGAGCTAGCGCTGCGCATGGCGACGCAAAATAGAATATTTGGCATCGCGTTTCGAACGTGCGTCGAAAACGCTTCCCCACTACGAGTTTTTTGATACTCCAGTTCCATTCATGAATGACAGCTGTTGCTAGAGGCATACAAGAGCGAGCTCCGGAGCTTTCGAGTGTCCTTAGCCATAGCACGCGCGCTCGTGCAGTGCGACGCATCCTTCAGGCGGAAGCATGCCTCAGCAAGTATAGCTATCGGCTTCGCCAGCAAGTCAAGCGTGAAACATACGGTGCTCACGGAACGCTATGAAAACGAGCAATATGATATAATAAAGCTTGAAGGAATGTTTCCAATGGCGCACGCTGAGCGGACGCGAGCTCGCATACTTCTGTTTATTTTAGTTCTTTCTTTAGACGTTTTGTTTTCCCGCGTCTACAGATGCTGACAGATGCTTGCATTCGAACGTGGCACGTGCAAAATCGAACGTTACAGCGCCGCCGTAAAACTGGTGCTGCCAGCATAACATGGTCGCGTCTTTGCGGACGCAGCTCGCGCGCCCTGCCCGAGAACAACGGGTCTATTGTCTTTGTCTCCGAACTTACGGACCGGAAGGAAGAGTTGCGCTGCGATGTTCACGTCCGCAGACATTCGTGGCGTAGTGCGCGGCCATTGTGAATGTTGCGACTGTCTGGAGTTTATGAGAGAGACAGGTGGCCCCAGTGGAAGTGGGAACGCTGCATCTCCGTTCGGCTGGTGCTTATACTGTGGTCACGCGCCTGCAAGCCATGGGTGTCTTGAGTTTCTAGGTGAGCTTTTGGCTGTTTTTAAAATAACAAATTGTGCTTAAACTTGCCGAAAACTTTGAACCTCGCTGGATTAATTTGAGGCTCCGCAACATCTGTCAGAAACTCCACCCTCTTCAGAAATAGAACGCCGTTTCCTGTTTGCATTCTGTTCACCCTTAAAGACCAAAGGCTTATGCATCTCATAAATATAAAGAACGAAATTACCGTGATGTACCCCACTGTCACCACTAATCATGGAATCAAAACTTTTTTTTTTTAGACGTCCGCAATAAATTGTTGAAACACAGTTATTCTCGTTTTCGACTCTTGTTTGTTTATTTCGAGTTGACATACGCTTTTCGCATATAGACTCTTATTTGTGCTCCGACCGCCATAAAAAAAAAGAAAACGCAATTCAAGAGACTGTGATGTCTTTTTGCTCAAGAAGCGCAAAGCACGCGGGGATAATACTTAGTCATTTGTCCCTTTGCAGTTCGCATTTCGAATTCGAAAGCGTTTACCGACATTAGCATTTTTGAACAGATTAGACATCGAATGCCGCCTTCTTGCTTTTAGAAGAGGTATATACGCACAACGGTATTTTTGATTGTAACACCAATTTTCATTACGCCCAATTGGCTATTAGCCGTTGCGAGGGGTCACATTTTTTACGTCAATTTAAGCCTAAAAGTGTCAGCCCCCTTTAACGCCTAAACGGCGTCACAAAAGTCACGTCAATATTGGCGTGACTTTTGTAATGCAGATATCTGCGTGACATGTAACGCCGCGAGTAGCCGTTAAAAAAGTGGCACCTTTTCACGCCAAAATAGCCGTTACCGAACTAAAATTGTAACGCCTAAACGGCGCCACAGAAGTCACGTCAATATTGCCGTGACTTTTGTAACGCCAATATCGGCGTGACATGTAACGCCGCGAGTAGCCGTTAAAAAAGAGGCACTTTTTCACGCCGAAATAGCCGTTACCGGACTAAGAGTGTTGGGCTTTCGTGCTGAGCTGGCACCGTGCATGCTGCATTGTTCATGCAGGCGGAGTGGTAACAAAGGGCCCCTCCTCCCACACCGGAGAACATGAACTCCAGCCGAACGCTGACGCCGCGTTCGGTTATGTCAGCTCGGCTGAGCGCCGAGTCATTGTATTTGTTGTCCCATCCCTGTAGTTCTAAAGTTAACCGCTTGGGGCGTCACGGTCTGTCCTCCTCTAAGGTAGCGCAATTCCTCCTCTCCCCTTGTTTTCCTCCTTTCCATCGACGGCAATCCTCCTCGCCCTATGTCCGCGCCACGCCCCCGCCGCCATGTCTGAGCTGGGCCCGCAACGCGCGCGACGGCGCGCGCCTGTGTGCCGGGCACAACCGGGTGCCTGGCCGTTCATGTTATTGGATACGGCGGACTAGATTTTTTTTTTCTAATATAAAGAGAGTTTTGTTTTCTAACATGAAGAAACTAGCGTTTGTGCACCTTTATTGGAGTTATAAAGTTCGGGAAGACGTCTCTATCGGCAAATATAATAGCACGAGCAGAGTTGGGATCGCTCGGGCGTGAAGACAAGCTTTCTCCAATTCCGCTAAACGCAAACGATTAATAATAATAAAAAAAGCAGTTGAGTTTTTTGAACATTGGCATGCACTGCGAAAATATATTTCGTTTACCCGTTTATTGCAGCAAAAGCTGAGAGCAGGCACACGATAGAATGCACCTCTCCCTGCGTCTAAATAGAGTTTCGTGGGCAAGGACTGCGTTGCTAGCGGGAGCTCGTGCCGTCGCTTTGAGCATGAATTGGGCACACGCCCGCAAGGCTCGCAATCCTTAGCGTACGCTCTACTAAAACGTTTTAGTATCTTGAACAAAGTGCATTTGAAGAATCGGCATCGCTGGAGTTAGGCAAATAAATGACACCACTATGCATCGTGTAAAACAGGACTTTTCGGTAATGTTTAGCATCACCGATCGTTTTGTCAATCCAGCAGCTTGGTTTACTTCATACACTTTTCATACACATTTTATAAGCGTCGAATACTACCTTCAACTGTGCTCATGCGCGCGGAGGAATATGCGACGTCTGCTGTTTACGCGCCTCGTGCATAAAACTACCCGTCAAATAATCAAATACACTCACTTGTATCCCCTCCGTTAAAATGAAAAATTGCGTGTGCTCGGTTGCCTTGCCAGCACGTTTCTCATTTATCACATATATTAGTGTTTTGACGTTCTCACGCGCAAGGTACACCCTTGAGTTCACTCTCAAAGCGCATAAGCTTTGCCGCACACCCGCGGGCGTACCTTACTGCGTGAGTTACAAAACGAAGACAGAGGGATCCTTCAGCAAAGCCTTTTGAATACAAGAGCAATTTTTTTTATTGTCAATAATTGATGTTTTATGAATCACAGAAGACAGATCACATACAAAGATGAAGACATGAAAATATTTATTGCTACAAGGCAAAATATTGCACATTCGGAAGAGGTCGGTGTGAAAAAAATGGAAGGATCTGCATATGGCTTGAGTTTCTTGAGGCCAGTCTTTGCCAAGATCACTGGCACAAACTGATCGTTCGTGAAGTGATCCTGAAAAATAAATGCAGCATCGCATATCTTTAGTTGCCATTTGTGAAGTACCGATCGCGGAAATATGTTGCACAAACAAAATCGCGAGGTGCTCGATTGTTGGTGACTCTCCTTTCACTGACGCAAGATGCACGGGGTAACACTACAACCCTTTTTATTTTAGTGGCGCCCTAGTCTCTCATGCATCGTTCTCAACTCGGCCGACTCAATGCAAGCGAGCTAAGAGTGAGCGAGTCAGTTTCTAAGATCCAATACGCGCGAAAAGACGTGTTTAAGTCCTTCGTGCCGGTAATATACTTCCGTGTTTGTCTCGTCTCATGATCGTAATAGGCGATCTTCATTAGCGAGACCGAAAGAGACAGGTAATACGATTCAGAGTTTGACAATGACTTACCTCGCAAAGTGTCCCTCGGAGGCACTCGAAACTTTTCCGACCGATCCGGTGGAGCCATTGTCTTCGCCGTTGAAGATTTTCCTTTCCCGTCGGGACGGCAAAAATGCTTCTTCCCTTCCGCAATGCTGTTTGTGCAATCTACAGCGCAGCATGATGGCATCGCGTTGCCGCCGAGGTTGTGGTAAAATATAAAAAACCTACGGCCGGGCCGCGAACGGAGCCGCCGCTACGCCTGGCCCAGTGATGGCGTTGGTTTCGAGCAGACGACACGAATCGCGCGGGATCATGGGAAGACAACGGTCACGTGTCGCGCCAGATCCAATTGAAGCGAGGGGAAAGAGAACTTTTGAGAGGGAAAGGGCATCGGCGAGGAGAAATTTCTCTTCCCCATTTCAGACAATGGTTTGCGCTACCTTTCAGTATACAGGGGCCTTATCCTCCTCCCCAATACGGCTGGAGTTCTGCCCAGTAAGCTTGATGGTGTAGGGCCGACCCTGTAGGCAGGAACCGTGGCTCTTGTTGAAATTGATACCAAGGTATACCAAGCTTCCTGGAAAATAATCTTTTATCTAGACTCTAGATAAAAGATTATTTTCCAGAAGCTTGGTATACCTTGGTTTCTAGAGCTTATTTTTTGTTGACCGGGATACAGCCTGCACTAGCCGAACTGTCTGCGAGGCGTTTTTCTTCTGGAACAACACTCCTCAATGGACCTTTTGGCGAATATGTGCTGCCACCTATGGGGCGATGGGCGAACCTGAGGCGCACTGGGTTGGAGAGTATTTGTAGAGAAAACAACGTGCACGTTAGGCTTCTTGTGTGCTACCGGTTCGTTTTCTTTTGGTTCTTCGAGGTGTCGGACTTGTCAACTCTCCTGACTGCACGAATTCAGGCTGCCCGCTTAACGGGATGAAGCTTACCACACGGAAAGCGAAAAAAGCTAGTTCCACAACCTGGGCGATAATAGTTCCGACAGCCGAAGGCTACACAGTTCACCGGCATGATTGCGGTGCACGTCGTAATCTAGAACGGGCGTCGTCAGTACGATGACTCGTGTTCACCTTGTTCTCAACATCAAAACTTGAGTCTCGACTCTCGATGGTCTTATTTTCTTCTTCTTCCAAGGCGCCCAAAGGCGAGGAATGCAAGATGGCGGATTGTTTGGAACTAGATACTCTCGAACCCAGGCGCATCAAATACTCCGCGCATGCGCACCGCGTATTCCTACAAAAGGTCCATTGTACCGGGGCAGTTTTCGAGTATTCAGGTCACGCGCGCATGTTCCCCGAACGTCGGGGAATTCTACGTCGGCGTCCTGTTCTCTTTAACATGAGCCCTGATAAAGACGAATCTTTATCTGATACCGAAACACACCCAAACTGTGGAAAAACATAAACGCTCCAAAAAACATCTTACCGCTCATTCACACTGGAAGCGGATCCGCGTTCGCAAAGCGGTTGCGAACGGGGTTGTATAAAGTTCCAGAACAATTTCACGCGCATGTGATGACATGACATGCGCGTGAAATTGTATTGGATCTTTATACAACCGCGTTCGCAACCGCTTTGCGAACGCGGATCCGCTTCCAGTGTGAATGAGCGGTTAAACTTTAAAAAAAGAAGAAAAAAGATCTTGAAAGCTAGGGTGCCTAGATGTCTGTCTGTCTCAGGGTGAAGACATCCATTGTTGCACTGAATGTGCCAGCGCGTGACGCTCTCGCGCACTCGGTGCGTGACTTGGGCGATAAAATGGCGTCTATGCATTAGCCAAAGCTGCGCGCTCGAGCTGAGTGACACCGTATTGCGCGCACTTCAAAATGCATAAGAAAACGATTAGGCGTGAAAATGGCTGGAGATGTCACCACTCAAGCAAAAGCGCGCGTGCGTATGAAGGCACTCTATTGAAAACACGAAACCCTAGTTGTAACCAAAAATAAAGGAAGATAAAGCTCTTTAAAAAGAAGAAATCCATACAGCACCCGGTTTTCTTGTCTGGACCATCTGGACCAACACATACGTAAGTACGAGCGCATTTTTTTACTCATGGAAATCTTCGTGTTTTTATGAACGTGTCTAGGTATTCATGCTCATTAGCGTACGCCCCACCAACGATCCCTTTGGGCGAGGAGTTTTAAGGAAAATCGTCGTGGTGTGCCACGTCAGGAAGGAAAGCCAGCCGCTTTTGTAACAGCCCGCCCGCCCGCGACATGTTATATCGCGGTGTTTGTGGAGTATTTGAGCGATTTCATCTGCCATACTGATAGTCTACCGCCTCGGGTGTTAGCATATTTACCGCCGAACAGGTGCTTTGAAACAAAGCAGTGAGTACGACGAATAAATAACAGCCGGCACCGCCTAAGGAAGCCACGTAAAGCCTCGATCGATCTGACTGTGATGACGGTGCATGCGGGGGCACTCTGCTTATATAGGTGGGGTTGGTTCAGTCAACGCCACGTAGAATAATCAAGGCCTCCTCATGGTCTCCTCTCCCTCTGTGAAACGTCATCAGAGTCGGATCGCGTTAACTCGGCTATTGGGCCCGAGCCCGACCTTCGACGTACGCGCGGATTGAACACGAGCCCCGGCCGAACACTGACGCATCACTCGTGCCCAATCTGAGGCCTCGATCGATCTGACTGTGATGAAGGTGCGATCCCGGTGCGGAGGCCTTCTGCTTATCTGGGTGGTGTTGGCTCGATCGAGTTACATGACGTAAAGAACCCAATGTAAAGTTCCTAAATAAGAGGTTCCCACAAAAAGCGACATTCTTTGAAGCGCCAATGACGGTGCAGATTCTAGGAAGCAAATGGCGACGGGCAGCAGAAGACTGAACTGAATGACGCCATCTTTTTTCTAACAGAATGGGCTTTTTTATTTGTGTTGATTGTCGTTACTTGTGAAAATAAGTATCAAGGGACTTTCATCCAATGGCCTTGGGTTGGGGACGGGCTGTGAGAAGTCAGAAAACAAGCTGCAGTACCAAAAAGGAGAGATGTTGACGACGAGGTAATAAACGAACCTCTTAATAGTGTAAAGCCTGTAGAACAAAAAAAAAAAGGTGTCTGACATAAGTCATAGCACTGACGTAGTGCTACGAACACTTATCATAGAGGAAATATTCCGCGTTTGGTGAAATGGAGAATATTAAGTCAACAAAACAGATCCGGGAAATGCTCACCACTAATAATGTAACTTCCGATCATGACGTCAGATCTTTCTGCGGAACCCCCCCCCCCCCCTCCCCTCTTTTTCAAGCCTGAACCATAAATCCGCCCCTGCCCCAAACTCGATCAAAAAAATTATAAAGGGTGCACTACGCGAAACATGGTGCTGCAAGGGTGTAGCGATGGGAGCAGGCCGTCGGACCAGCCTTTTCGCGCTCGAAAGTCTGTACAAACGTTTGGTGTGTCGTACTTCCACCTCAAGGGGTGCAAGTATAGTAGACCCATTTTAGGGTTGATTGAGTTGCAACGTAGAACACGTCAGTGCGCTGTTTTGATCGCAAAGTTTATACTCAATGTGTGAAGAACACGAGTATAAAAAGGGCAATAAATACTACCCCGATAAATAAATAAATAAATGTCCAATGCAGATTTTAGTGGCACTGCACGAGATCCGTTAGTGGCGGTCCTGTTTCCGAATGGCCTCAAACAGACCTCCTCAACAACGAGGAAAACGTTCATAGACCCCTTTCACAACCACCCCATCGAGCAGCAATGGCGGTCGCCATTTCTCGGGCACGAAGCGTGTGGTAGGATCCCAAGTCCGGGCGCCGACGCAGCCCTCCGGTCCAAAACATGTCGTGCGTGACCACCGTGGCGGAACATGGCCATGGGCGTGATTGGCTGAGCTTTCGTATCGCCCAATGGCACGCACTTCTGAAAAAGGTCTATGGAAGTTTCTCTCGTATTTGGACGTCACGTGGGAGCGCCCTTTCGACAAATCGTTCCCCAAAGGGAATCGGGGAATTGACGCTGTTGGTCCGGCGGGGGCTCGTCGTCCAGCGAGCGCGATGCCCATGGACTGGACGGGCCTGCTGAAGCAGCTGACGGCCACCGAGGAGGGCCAGGGCCAGTGCATGTACGCCGCCGTGCACGATCTCAACACCGGCGGCTGCCTCGCCTACCTGCCGCTCGAGATTTACCCGGTGAGTGCAGAGCCCCCTCCCGTGCATCGCCGCTCGCTTAGACTTCGCTACACTTGGAAAAGTCCTATGCTGCAGCCACAGACCCGATGGACTCGATCCAGCAGCGCCAAAAGTACATTGTCACGCTGCTCTTGCATTTTGCTATAATTAACCGGCTAAACCAATCATGCACAGCACCGTGACGGTGCACTTTTGACTCTTTACATGGAGGGGACCAGCGAAGCGTTGGCGCGTAAACGCCGGCAAAAGAAGGTATTCAGGTGGCCCACGTACAAGCCGGTATCAACGCTTGGGCGCCTGATGCCACGACCCAAAGACTGCCCTCCTAAAGAAACAAAGCACGAGGGGTTGTATACCAAATTCCGTGTCCCTCACGATGTGACGGTAGGTCGTTGTCGTCACTGTGTGACGACAACGACCACCGTATCGATTTTGACAGCGCCGGAATAATGAGCGTTGAAACCAACGTCCGCCGACGACTTGTCATAGAATCCTAGCATATCCAGACTACTCCAGGAAATATCGATAGATCGACAGGTACTTTACCATCGGCGTATGTCAACGGTCTATAGACCTTTTTCGCCTATTCTCGTCCCCATGGCCACCTGGTACTCATATCCAGTATTGACGACGAAAAAAAAAACATTCAACCTGCAAATAGTAAAACAATAGAGGGGAGGCAAAACGAGAATGGGTGACGGTTACGCTTATACTCTAAATCTATTCTATTGGCGTGACGACGGCAAACAATATTTTTGCCCATACCGGTAGTGACGATATTTCAAGATGACAGCGCCCTTGGGAAAAATGTCTATAGGGCACTCGAAGAAGAAAGAGTAAATGAAGCAAACGACACCACCGTAGATATAAAAGAAGCTGCTGCCCTCCACTTGCAAATAGTCGCCCCTAGTGAAAAAGCCGAATCGGCTTTGAAACGTCGGGCTCCTAACTGTTTAGGACTTGGTTGGTGAAGGACCCTATTTCTCTTACTTTTGACTCGTCGCTCTCTAGGATGGCAGCGTCATATGTCATGAAGACGTGTATCCTCGCACTTAGGCGCACCGCCGGTGTGCCTCAATTGTAAAAAACAAAGAATAATATATCGGGAGAAGTCCACTAATTTTTGAAAACAATGTATGTGTGCAAGTAGGTATAAGTCGCCATAAAAAAATATGGGTCTTTAATTCCGTTACGTGTATATTATAAAACTTCTCAAACACGGCAGTTCGAGCGATTGTCTGCTAATTTACGGGCCTCTATATTGTCAGATATTGTCACGGAGTAAGGCGAAGATACGATAAATTATGAACTGAAAAGAAAGGTTTAATCGGCGAACTTGTGCCACACAAAATGAAGAACGAGCGTCGAGACAGCAGGAAATCTGGCGGCGATTTGGCGGCGTAACACACTCTAAAAAGGGTGTAGTGGGTACACCCACAGTAAGTGTTAGTGCTACTACATATATTACACACATAAAGGTGTACAAGTACGCCCCCAAGACGAGGTGCATGCATACACCATTTTTGGGGTGCATATGTGCACCCTTTAATACACCTTCAACATTCGGGGGCGCACATATGCACCCCATATTGGAGTGTGTCACAACTCCTTTCTTACATCCTCACTGCCGTTTCGGTGTTCAGGGACACCCCAATTTAAGGCGTACAAGTATTCCCTTCTTTACATTCACGCAATTTCTCGGGAGCAAAGATATACCCACCAACAGGGTTTACTATTACACTGTTGTTTACACCCACCCCCTCATAGGGAACAGGGATACACCTGCCAACAGGGTATACTATTACACCGTTTTTTGCACCCACCCCGCTCAGAGGGAACATCGATACACCTCATTCAATGGTGTTAACACCTCTTTTTTCCCCACCTTGCGCAGAGGGAACACAAATACACCCCAATCGATGTTGCACCTTTACACCTCTTTGTACACCCACCTCGTTTAACGGGGACACTAATACACTTCAATCAATGGTGCACCATTACACTCCTTTCTGCACCCACCTTACTCAAGGAGAGCATATATACACCTCATTCCATGGTGCACCATTACACCTCTTTCTACACCCACCTTGCTTACTGTTATGTATCAGACTATGTTTATTTAAAGCATAGTCTTGAACATAGAAATGAGATGCTGCTTTTGGTCAGTGTTCGATGGAATGTTCGAGAGCGCACCACATCATTTCGTCCACGGCAGGTTGCCACCAGAGCACCGGAGCCAGGGGGCGCTGGCTGTTAGTCAACATACATAACACTTACCAGGTGTACATCCACACCGTTTTGCACCCGTAAGCCAGAAATCAAGCTCGGATGCACCTCGTTTCGAGGTACTCAGGTAGTATCCTTGAAATGCCTTCTCCTCCAAGGAAAGTACTGATGCACCCCTTTCAGCAGTGAAAATGTACACCCACCCCTACACCACCACACTAAAAGTGGAATACAGGTGCACTAAAAGTGGCATACAGACGGTGTAGGAACGGGTGTGTGCACCCGTTCCTACACCATTTCTGAAAAATAGGAACACAGGTGCACCCAACCGTACCAAAGGAAATATCCTTTGAAGGAATGCACAGGTACTCATTTGACTGCCCTATTCCCAGAAAAAGTTAGTATAAGTACAGTTGTCCTCTCAGACCGAATCGAATCTTGGGAGCACAAGCTATGGGGCTCAAATCCCTAGCACTTAGCAGCTGATCCTGGGCTTACAACATTCACCGCCGTCAGCAGAAGGAGCCAATGAACTATGTGCTCTACACTCGTGAATGCAAAGCAAGAAAAATCACTCAAAGCATGCAAACAGATACTGCATTTACTTTTTTACTTCTTACAATGCTTGAGCTTTGTCACCAGGGTCTGGCTTGTGGCTGTTAAAGACGTTGACCGGAGTCCCATCAGGCTTTCCATCACACTCGGTGACCTCAGTGCTCCTGGAGCATATTGGATATTGAAAGCTAGTATACATGCAAAAGGGTATACAGATACAGCTTACAACATCGAGTGCGTCCAGATTGAAGAGAGCTCGTCGCGCCGTCGGTTAGGAGGGCCGCACTTCAGGGTCCTACAAGCCCGAAGAGAACAAAAAGCAAGGCAGTTAGCTTATCTATTCTCAAACTTGTGCTGATTACTCTAACGAGGTCATTAGAATTAACTTGCATAAAGCAATGAATAACCATTACAAATTACATCCCAAAAGAAATAATTTAATTACAAGATTACATAAGCCCAACAAATGGTTCTAGCAAAACCCAACAAATTAATGCTGGTTTGTTGTGTGCGTCCTGGGTTCTGCTCCAGGGCTGCAGATGAAGTGTTCATTCCTGAACTTCATTTTGCCCTCTTTTCCTTTCTCTTTTAAATAAATGTTTCTTTCGCGTCTCAGTACCATACGCTTTGCTCTATTTGAGAGTTCTGGATCCCGAGCTGACACTGACATGTGGCACGAGATGCCCTGCATATGGCCCTGCATCTAGTTGTCCTAGCAGCTTTCATTTCATGAGCAGCGGAGAAATAACAAAGAATTCTGGGCAATCTGTTTGTAAACGTATAATGAAATTAGTTTAATAATAATAATAGTTTATTTTCCATGAAGCATGGTGGAGCAAAGGTAATTTGTAATTCATAAAAGTAATTGACTAATTGCACAATTACGTTAGCGGATCACCTCCAAGCAGGGGCAGCCGCTGGGGGTGCACCCTCCCCCCCCCCTGAAATGTGGCCTTATGGTCTAGCCTGTAAGGATGGCGCAGTTCTTAAAAGGACACTGACAACCCCCCTCCCCCCACCCCCCCTTCCCAAAAAAAAAAAAGAATTTCCAATTTTTATTAGGCGCTTTATTATGGTGTCGGAGGACTACCCAATTAATATTTTGCGACAGAGTAGCGTATTTTTTTAATAAAGCCAAAAGACTCAACTGCTCGAAACCGAAACCGAAACCCGCGCACGGAGGTCGGAGGAGTGGAGAGGAGAGAGTGGCGAAAATCACGTGGCTACACCCGACCGTGCGCTTTTTTTTTTTTTTTTTTTTTCCCTTTGCGTTGCAGACGACATGCGGCGTAGCGGGAACTGTTTGCGATTCTTTTGCAGTTATATTTGTTCCGCTCGCTGTTCTGTACCCCAAGATGAGTTGTTTTCTACATTGAGGAGTTGGAGATGAGTAGTGAGTGCCCGTGGTGAATTTTCATGATCGGCTCCGAAAAGAATACACCCAAGATGTTGCGTGAAGAGCTGGCTCACATGTCCTGCGTCCGAAAAAAAAAAAGTGGCATTGTGCGACATAGTTTTAGAAAGATCAACGGGATCGGGACCAATGGCTGGCTGCAATTCCTGTAGAACATTTACGGGCACCTCGGAAAGCGGACGCTACCTGATTTATATGCTCCTTGCATTTTGTGGAAAGTGATTTCATCGAGTTCGCAGGTGTCATAAAGGAAATCCCATCCCATTTAATTCAGCAACGTTTCGTCCACAACATTTGTTTGTTATTTTTTGTTTGTTTCTACAGTGATAATTGTAAAAGAAAAAAGAAATGTAAACATCGGAAAATGTTTGAAAAAGAAAAAAAAAGACAGGAAAAATTGCCATCACGGGGATGGAACCCGGTCCTGCCGCGTGTGAAGCGGACGTCGTTCCCACTGCGCCACTGGGGGATCTCGTTACTGGGGGATCTCTTTCCTTAGTAATAATTCAGCCGGTAAACTGTAAGTTGGAAAGTTTGCTGCCGATTTTCCTCCAGCAAAAGCACTCCCGGGTCGAAGTCGGGAAGCACCACGCATTGGCGACATTCGCAGCTAATAAAGAAATCGTACGCGTGAATATTGAACTCGAAGTAGACGCGTCGTGCCTGAAGTTTGCGCGAACGATGTCTTCAGCCACGACAAGGGAGCGACGGCTCGGCGACGTCTTCGTGCAAATCAGCTTGGTGGTCGGGCGACACGCCCGACCACCAAGCTGATGTACGTGATGAATACCAATTCTTTTGATCAGTCCCAAATTTCTCTTTTAAAGGCAGACAGAATTCGCCGGTACCGCGAACGACAGTTCTGAAGTAGAGGTCCCACGCCCGTCGTCCGCTGCCATCGCCGTCCCCGCGAGCCCCACGATACGCGAAACGACGCACGCACAGAATGCTTCCGGTTTTCAGTGGAACTTTTTTTTTTCAATTAACGTATTTGCAGCTTTTTAGAAGCCACAAAAAATGGGTTTCATATTTTTTTTTTTTAATATTGAGTGACCAACGACCTTCAGTGACCAACGACTTTCATTAAATTTGGTGGTCGCATCGACACCTTAGAAAACGGTCCGTGACCACGGAAAAGAGAGTGAGCGAGACTCGAACCGGCCAGTTCTTGATCGGCGGGTTTCGGGCGGAAAGAAACCGAATTTCGAGTCGCAAATTGTGTTTTGGGTAGTTGGGCTCTCATATGTCATGTACAACTAAAAACCTCAGCGAGCATAAACACCCTGTCAGTGTCCCTTTAAAGGGTCACTGGTCATTTTAGAGCGCAGCTCTTAGGCGCCCGTTTCCGGCTTGAGCGGCGTCGCCGTCGGCGTCGGCGTAACCGCGCGTTGCATTTTGGGAAGTTCCCCATAATGACGTCACGAGGGTTACCCTCGATCATGAGGGTTACGAGGGTTACTTTCGCGAGGGTTACGAGGGTTACCCTTAAGAGGATCACGAGGGTTACCCTCACGAGGGTCACGAGTATTACCTCACGAAGGTTGCGACGGTTAGTTACCCTCAAAAGGATTACCCTCACGAGGGTCACGAGGGTTACTCTCACGAGGGTTACCTCACAAGGGTCACGAGGGTTATGAGAGTTACCCTCACGAGGGTCCCGAGGGTTACCCTCACAAGAGTTACTAGGGTTACCCTCACGAGGGTTATCCTCACGAGGGTCACGAGAGTTACCCCTGAGGTCACGTGACCCCCCCCCGAGGTCACGTAACCCCTGAGGTCACGTGACCTCACGGAGTCACCTATCCCTCAGTACCCTTCCATCCTCCTCAAGAGCTGCGCTCTAATCCGGCGTTACAGAGAATTGGAGACGGCTTTCATTTTTGATGTCATATTGTTTATCTATTGCCGGGCCAGCCACGTGTCAACCGCGCGCGCTGGATCATACGTGCTGACGCGGCGTCCGTGTTTTTTCTGAACGATTCACAAAACACGCGCACATCACTTTTCGGTTACCCTGTCTCTTGCTACAATCATGGCGAGCTCGTCGGGCCCCCGTCCCCCCCCTCCCCTCTGGGGAAACTGAGAGCCTGTCGCCTATGTCTGGGTGCATTGGCGTCGACTACGGGGGCCTCGGTGGCCCCCTTGTGCCCCCCCCTTCGGGAGCCTCCTCGGGAAAAGAGCACATACATTTGCCTCCAGGACGTACAGTCGCCGGAGCACAGGAAGTTTTCGTAGACCGCGTTCTCCCCTCCGCTAAGCCCTCCGCAACGAAGAAGCCGCTACCGCGCCTGCGCGCCGATGGCCTTGGCTGTAGAAACCCGGATCTCGTAGCGGGTTGCGGAGAGCGTTGCGGGACAGCGGAAACGATCTACGAAAACTCCCTAATAGCCCCACGCGAGCGCGCGTCTTTTTCCGAGGGGCGCTTGACTGGTGGGCTTGCGAAATAACTACGAGATGACGTCAGGGCGAGTCCATGCAGAGTGGACGGGGGAAGCCGTCTCAATTCAAGGGAATATATATATATATATATATATATATATATATATATATATATATATATACAGCGGGTTCTCCCCACGGTGGGCGGCAGTGGCTCATGCCCACCACTCAGACCAGCCGCCCACCTCTCCGACTAGCCGCCCACCGCTCCGACATCTTTTTTTATGCCGCAGGATGACCATGCGATTTTGCCTGCGCACACGGCTGTAGCCGTTGCCGTCGAACTCAGCAGACCCGCGCACCGCCACGTTTATCGTTCGCTATCGCAACCCTGACTGCCGCCACTGCTACACAGCTTCAAACAAAGAGCGCGGGCGCTCGACGTCTTTCCTTACTTTTTTTTTCTTCTCTATTTCATCGGCGCGCCGCCGGCAGTGCCCGGGGGGCGTATTTGTAGGGAGCAGTAAGTAGGGGCCTTAGCAACGCCGCTCCGCCCCTTAGAAACGATGCTCACGCAAGATTGGCTCCTCCAAAAAAAAAAAAAAAAAAAAGAACGCGACGCCGCGTTGCTGGCGGGGTTTACAAACACGCGAGAGAGTCACGCGGGGTTTCGCCAGTTTCGCTGTGGTCCTATGCAGAGTTTCACCTTCGCGGTGGGGGTTCTTGCGTTTCGAGAACTGGCACTGCGTTCACTGCGCCCCGCGAATATCGCGGGGCAGAGATCGCGGCTGCTTTCGAGAAGAGTAAAGCTATACGCACTCCGGAGTGCATTTCGGACGAAATGGCTATACGCACTCCGCCGAGAACTCATGCCCGTCGGGCCACCCTTTGCGAACGGCGCGTGTATCACTGGGGAGCGTGTTAACCCAGCCCCCCGCCTGCGTTCACGCCGCTTCGCGGCGACAGTATCGGCTGCTAATTACAAAACGTAACCAGTACACGCCGCTTCGCGGCGTCCGGCCGGCAACCCAAGCCCCGCTGTCCCCGATCGCAACTCCGGAAAGGGAGTCCCATTTAGTTCTGCGAAGTTTCGTCGACAGCATCATCGCAAAAAAATAAATGTCGTAAACATCGCATTACGCCTCGACAATAAAACAAAATGAACAAAAAAGAAAAAAAGTACGCCCACCGCGGATCGAACCCGCGCCCACTTGTGTAGAAAGCGGACGCCTTAACCCCTATGCTATGCCATCGCTGAAAAAACTTGTTATGACCATTCGTTTTATACGAGTTTGCGCAACCCCCCCCCCCCTTTTTTTTCTTTTTTTTTTCTTGTGACGCAAACAGTGACGACAGCGCGTCTGCGTCCGCGCGCATCCAATCCTGCGTGAGCGTCGTTTCCAAGGGGCGGAGCGGCGTTGCTAAGGCCCCTACTTACTGCTCCTTACAAATACGCGCCCGGGGGGGGGGGGGGCAATAAACAGACGCGACGAACCCCCCCCCCCCAGTCATCGCCCCGGAGTAATGCGTAACCGGACAAAAGCTCACCGGACAAAAGCTCACCCGTTTTTTGACAGACCCGGACAAAAGCTCACCCATTTTTTGATAAACCCGGACAAAAGCTCACCTCGATCTTTTTTTGCTACCCGGGCGAAACACGGGCTTAAATAAAGTACGGACACGATGGACATTGGACCATTTTTAGGAGAACTTGTACCCCATCCACCAGCGAGTTGCCAATTTTTAAAAACACTTTGAAAGAACGGGTGTTGGGCCTTTTGGAAAAGTACAAGACAGATGACCAATTTAGAAAACTGTGCGGGATTTTAGATAGGCTCACGTTCCTTCCACCACAGCTTGTTCCACAAGAACTAATTACCAGGGGAAAGTCCACCGGTGACATCGGCTACCTGCTGGACTATTTTGATTGCACGTATGCCAACGGCCACTTCCGTTATACTTCTTTTCCATCTGCGGCGGCAGCCAGAGCGAATTCTTCCCTTCGCCTGACTCTGCGCCGACGACGACCGGAGTTTCCCCGGTACGGTGGAATATGTACGACGCATTCTTCAAGATAAAGACCGGATAAACAACACCTGCGAAGGATGGAGCACCGGGTTCCAGAAGCTCGTCGGCCACGCCCATCCAAGCGTCTTGAGGCTGATTGAATGCCTACAGCAAAATCAGGCGCTCGTTGCCACGGCACTGACACAAGCCCGGAGAGGTGAGCCAACAGTAAAGCGGGTGCGAAAAACCACTCTACGCCTGCAAAATCGTCTTAGAAATATTTGCGAGGGCTTGCATGTACATCGAGATCTACCAAGACTGCTGGAGCTAGTAGGGGACTGCATTCGCTTCTAACCAATCGATAAATAAACTTGTTTCTATTCAAATCAGCAAATCATGCGCCTGTCAGATTTAATTTATCGTTGCCTTTTTGTGTCGCGCGCATGTACCTAAGTTGTCCGTACTCGTGTTAAGACCAACATGAAATTTTCTCGTGGTGAGCTTTTGTCCGGGTCTGTGAAAAAAATCGGTGAGCTTTTGTCCGGGTCTGTGAAATAATGGGTGAGCTTTTGTCCGGTGAGCTTTTGTCCGGTGAGCTTCTGTCCGGTGAGCTTTTGTCCGGTGAGCTTTTGTCCGGGATTCGAGTAATGTCCACCCTCAGAAATTCCTGGGGAGAACCCTGATATATATATATATATATATATATATATATATATATATATATATATATATATATATATATATATATATATATATATCGCACGTTATTTAACGTAGCTTTTTGAGCCTGAGCACGAGGTTTCCGTGTTGTCCTTTTAATATTATTAATATTTATTACACAATTTTTGCGGGTCGTATTGCGGTGTTTGCTTCTACTAGAAGTACCTTTAAGCCGGGGTCACACTGCTTATACATTATACACAAGACAGTCTGCAGATATCAGTCACAACGATATACATGGTGTAAATGCTGCGTGCCAAATGTCTTTTTTGTCTGAGCTTCGAATGCCTTCCGGCATTCGAAGCTCAGATCTTGTGGTGACTCGAGTTTGAAACTGTTTGCAGACTGTCCTTTGTATGATGTACAAGCAGCGTGACCCCGGCTTTGGGGAAAAACTTATGGCGGTGAGGTACAACCACCTCGCAATGATTTCGCCTTTTTTGTTTTTATGAACTTCGTAATAATTGTAGGTACTGATTGAAAAGGTGGGGCGTTATCTTGTAAAAGTCTAGTTTTTGGCGCATGTGGCACAGACCACCGTATCCCGTAACGCAGTTTGTGATGTAACTTAATTGATATGCAAACAAACAATGGGATCTCAAGAAAAAAAAAAACTCTTTATATATAAATTCCAACCTTCTTCCAACCTGGTTTATTCGGTATTCCAACCTGGTATATTTACAGACGCGACTGACACCACCCACCCGCGATGCCTGTGACTAAAAGTCTGCACGGGCCGATATGTCGAAGCCCGCCCCAGCCCGGCCCGTTGTCTATTGGGCCCGGACTTGCCCGCGGCCCGCTATCCATTTTCAACAGCCGGCCCAGCTCGGCCCGAAGCTAATTTTCACGGGCCAGCTGCGCTTTATTTTATCCCAGTATGAATAGCTCAGAATTGCGCGGCATGGCAGCTCGCTTGCAACTGCTACACATAGGTTGATTACAACACCCAATAGTAAATACTATAAGCATTTTTTTTTGCTGCTATTGTTAGTTGGACCAATCTGCAGGCCTAGGCAGCTTGTTAAAAAAAAAAAATCACCCGATATTCCTTTTCTGCGACCAAACAGGCGCAAAAAGGACGGAAAAACAAAAATTGCAAGCAGAAGTAAACAGAACCACCTGTCACAGTTAGAAAGGAAGGGAAATATCGCGACGGGTTTGGACAAAAGACGGGCAAAGTTCTAAATTAGTCACTCTCGCTGCGCATCAACCGTAAAAAAAAAAAAAAACACCAGCAATGTCGTTTTCTTTTGCGGTGGTCTGCGAGAAATTGTTCAGGAAAAGTACCCCTCAGGGGAACCTCTTCACCCCTATAGACCATTTGCTATATTACCCAAGCATCAAGGAGAATGCAGGGATTGGTGTTCCACGCGCCACACGCGCACGCCTTCCCCGTATAAAAGATTCGAAGTAAAGAACCCCAAAAAAAAGCGTTCGCGAACGCCCGTGCAAGATGCCATTTGTTTTAGGTATTTGCTTTAGAAAAGTTACTACTGCTGAGGCCAGCACGTGCGGCGCGTGGAACACCAATCCCTGCATTCTCCTTGATGCTTGGGTAATATAGCAATAGGTCTATTGGGGAGGCAAGCACTCGTGCGTACAGATGGTTTACGCCGGCGAGGGTACGCATTGTGTAGGCGCGTATATGTGCGTGTTTGTGGTGAGAAGCGATTGTATTATGGCGGCGGCGCCCCGGGTACGAAAAGGAGCGCCGCGCCGCTAGGAAGAGCATTCGCTGCACACACCAAACCATACAAAAACATATACCCACACACACATGCTTCAGCATCTGTTTACCCCCACCCCGTGGTTCCTCTCCAAACCACCGAACAACCTTCCCAAGAACATGACGCTAAAAAAAAAAAAAAAAGTAACCGCCCGTTTGGGTCACTTTGGCCCCCCTTGTAGACTTGAATGCGAGGCCCGTACCCGGCCCGGGCCCTTCATGAATGTAGACGTGAAGCCCGAGCCCGGCCTGAGGGCCGGGGTGGCCCGTGGCCCGCGGTCTGGCCCGTACCAGTGCCGATCTCTACCTGCCACGCTGACGGCTCGCCCCTCTGTTATGACTGGGCAGACAGCGCCGCCTCGCGGCGAGCGACGGAGCTAGCGCGATTACACACTTTTGCTGGGGAGCGAGACGAATGGGACGGCCGGAGAAGCCTTCGCGCGCTTCGGGATCTCGGAGGCCATGATTTGTCATGTACATTTAAGAACCTTGGCGAGCATAAATACCCTGTCAGCGTCCCCTAAAGGAGCCCTGCAATCATATTTAAGCGTCTAACTTTTTTGCGGTTTCCACGTCTCTTGGGGTTCGGGCAAGCCAGCGGGCACGGAGAGAGTAACTAAATATCAGTGCGTCATATTTTAACCGGACGACGCGGAAACCTCCTCCACCGACGAGGGCGACCCGCGGTACCGAAAGCGCAAAATGTGACGTCTTAGGTCCTGGCCTTACTACTGGTCAGAGCCGCTAAAAGCTTTTTTTTAAGTCGAGATAGAAAATATAAGTGTACGCGAACCGTTTCAATTATGTATGAAAGTAGTTTTTGTTCAGTATTTTAGATCAGAAAAGAAACAAATGCAGTTTATAAAGTACGGAAACAAGAAATGACCCGTCGACATACCCGCCACCAAGCGGCGGAAAAAACGGCGCCATACTAGAAAGGGCTAGTGGGATGAGGCGCCGAGGAACGGCGAGCGTAGAAAGGTCCCGGAGCGTAGAAAGGCAATTTGGCGGTATGGCAGCGCGAAGTGGCTCCCGTTCTGTACTGATCTTTACCCCGTGTTTGCTGTCGTTTGTGGCCAATGAAGTGTTATGCCGAAATAGTCTTTAATCGCGCAGCAAATGCAATGCGAGCCGCTCTGGCCGCCCGCTTCATACAGCCTATCCAACACACGGTTTAGTGGCGCCCTCTCGAGCCGTCGACACGGAGTGCGGCAGCCGTGAGCGCTCGATGAGCTCACTAGCCCTCCTCTAGTTCACGGCCACTCAAGCCAGGACCTACGACGTCATGAAGGCGGTTCTTTTTTGCTTGTTTTTGTAATTCTAATTTGCCTATAACTTTTAAAATAAAGCGAATTTTGCGAAAAGAAAAGTTTCATTAAGTTACTACGTTCAGTGCGCTTAGGTTCGGTGCAAATTAAAAACCAGTCAAAATAGTCATTGCAGGGCCTCCCTCTAAGCGTCTAACTTTTTTGCGGTTTTTCCACATCTCTTTGGGATTCGGGCGAAGCCAGCGGGCAGCGAGAAGTAGGGAGTTTTAGAATAGCGCACGCTAAAGCTTTGCGTGCGCAAAGAATAGCGTCGTCGCCACTGCGCATGCTCGAACGCAAACCAGGTTTTGCGCTTTGCGTGCGCAATTTTAGCGTGCGCTATTTCTCGGAAATAGCGTGCGTACGCAAAGAGTCTTTGCGCTTCTCCAAGGAGGATTCGTGATGAGAAGTTGGCTAAAGCCAAGACGAGCAGAGTTAAAAAAATGGCGGCTCATACCAGGATTACGTCGGCGGCTGCTTCGGCGGCGTCGTGAGTGCGACGTCGGCGGCATCCTCGCGACTGCGATTTTCAATACGGGACGACATTGTACTCGGTTTGGCAACGATCACCGGCACCTTGATGCTTTCGACGCGCGAACATTTCTCGGCGAAGGTACGATGTGCGAAGGTCAGTACACGAGACCTCTCTTGCCGAGGCGACGCAAGCGGACACGACCGGTCAACCGCTCGCGTCGCATTCTCATGTTTAAACAAATCTAAAATGCTACTCTGGACCAAAAACTTTTTTTCCTAAAGTTACAGCATTTCGTGTGTGAAATAAAAATTGTGACTGTATCTTGGTGGCGTCGCAAGCGCGAGATGCTTGGGATTTTGCGTCGCGACGGAGAAACGCTATTCTAAAATCTCTCTTGCGTCGCGTGCGCTAATACAAGCGCTAAATTTAGCGCTAGCGTGCGCTAAAATTGCGTACGTTATTCTAAAAGTCCCTAGTAACTAAATATCAGTGCGTCATATTTTAACCGGACGACGCGGAAACCTCCTCCACCTACGGGGGCGATCCGCGGTGCCAAAAGCGCGCGATATGTGAAGTCTTTGGTCCTGGCCTTGCTACTGGTCAGAGCCGCTAAAAGCTTCTTTTTAGTCGAAATACAAAATATAAGTGGCGCGAACCGTTTCAATTATCTATGAAAGTAGTTTTTGTTCGGTATTTTAGATCAGAAAAGAAACAAATGCAGTTTATAAAGTACGGAAACGAGAAATGGCCCATCGACATACCCGCCACCAAGCGGTGGAAAAAGGCGGCGCATACTGGATCAGGCACCGACGAGCGGCGAGCGTAGAAATGTCCCGGATGTGTGCGGCGGCGCTGCGGTCGCATACGGGCTCGAGGATCCGACCCGTTCCGAGCGTTCCGAAGGCCTTCGGCGAGCAGGTTTGGCTTGCGGTTTGGCCGTTTGGAAATAGGACAGCGCGAAGTGGCTCCCGTTCTGAACTGATCTTTACCCCGTGTTTGCTGTCGTTTGCGGCCAATGAAGTATCATGCCAAATTAGTGTTTAATCGTGCAGCAAATGCATTGCAAGCCGCCCTGGCCACCCGCTTCATCGAGCCTATCCAACACATGCTTTAGCGGCGCCCTCTCGAGCCGTCTACATGGGGTGCGGCAGCCGTGAGCGCTCGCTGAACTCACTACCCCTCCTCTAGTTCACGGCCACTCAAGCCATGACCAAGAACGTCATAAAGGAGGTTATTTTTGCTTGTTTTTGTAATTTTAATTTGCGGGGGGAGTGAAGCGCCGAGTGGGCTAACGCGCCCCAGCTCGGAGCGTGGAGCAAAGCTTGCGCTGGGAACCTCCTGGGTTCGATTCCCCACCGCCCCCACCCGTCTCGATCTGGATGAGTTTCGTACCGGCACAAGTTCGTGTGATCACTACTGCGTGATGCACGTTAAAAACCCCAGGTTAGCGGTTGTACCGCACTGGCTAAATTTCTCATCTACAGCTAAGAGACCGATTACCCGTTGAGGCGCATCTCCCCATCAAGGCTGTATAAACATAAAGAGCAAACCAATTTTTTTCCTATAAATTTTAAAATAAAGCAAAATTTGAAAAAGAAAAGTTTCATGAAGTTACTACGTTCGTGAGCTCAGGTTCAGTGCAAATTAAAAACCAGTCAAAAAGTCGTTGCAGGGCCCCTTAAGAACTGCGTATTTGCAGAGAAAAAATATATTTGCAGAAAGCTTGATTTGAAACGCCCGCCCGTATCTATGGCGTATTTAGCAAAATGGTGCACTCCTTGCCTTTTTTTTTTATAACTTCAAATAGGAAGTGTCGTTTAACTCTCTCTCTCTTCCCCTCTCATCGTTCATGGGCATGCGCACGTGCCACCTGGCCAACCGCTAGATCATGATCATAATCATCTTTATATGCTCAGTAAGAGCCGCGGCACCGCAGAAACACAACAGCCCGTACCATGGAGGCTCGCGGTGCCGCGTCTAGTGATGGTGATTATGCTATAGATGCACATGTTACGTGCTTACGCTAGAGTATTTCGCCAGACCTTTCTTCGCGTGCAGACAAAAATCACTTTTCAGTTCCTCTTTTTTTTTTTTTTTTGCAGTGTTAGTCGGTTTAAAACGATTTTTTTAAAAGATAAAAAAAGAAAACAACGTGGTGAGCGGTACGTGAGGGGCGATGTCGCAAAGCTGCTGCGTGAAGTTCTGCCCCAATATTACCAAATACAAAAAAAAATGCAATGCACCGCACGTTTCTAAAAAAAAAAAAGAATGAAGCACAAAATAACGTTTGGTTGGCTGCGATCCCCGAAGAACAGGTGCAGGGGACAGCCTCATACCCTCTTATCTGTTCTCACCACTTTGTCAACAAAAACTATGAAAAAAAAGAAATTCAACGGTTAATCCAAATTGTTGGGAGTTGACTCCAACCTCAACTGAAACGTGCCGCCGTTCCGACGAACTTTGCGGCATCACGTCATATTAAAAGTATGAAGAGAAAAAATCTAGAAGATGGACGATGAGTCAGCAGTGTAGTAGCTCCTACAGTCATCATGAAAGAAAAGAGAAAACGTATTTTATGAATGCCAATAATAATTATTACAGACCAGAGCCTCTGTTACAGACATGCAACTCAAAAATGCCTTCGCCAATTACCTCACCAAAAAAGAAGCGAGGACGAGAGGAGCTCAAATTGGGGAGGAGCACACAAACTATATATAACCAACTTTTTCGCGCGCAAGAATTTTTTTTTTCGCGATGATAATTTGTGTGTGTGCGTGTTTCGCCACGCGCTTCCGAAACGTTTAAGACGAAAAAAAAAATATATCGATCTTGGGGTTGTCAGTGGCCCTTTAATTAAAGAGGAAGGTATACCACGCAGCTTGCGCAAGCGGCGAGTGGGCGACGGTCGATCGCGGTACAACCCCGTTCCCCCGCGTAGCTGTCACGTGCGTCGCCAACTCTGCCCTGCACGCGGCAATATACTATATAAGATCAAAGCCAAATGCACGTGACTGCAGTATTCATCTAAAGTATATCATATTTCATATCTTGGTGTGTCTAAGGGTTAAAACACTAGGTGAGGTTGATATATACTTGAAAAAGCACAGAGTGGCGTTTCGTTAGGCTGTGCTTGAAGTTTAAATATTCACGTTTATTGAAAAACCTCCAAAATAAATCTGCCATAATATATATATATATATATATAGTTTTGCAGTCTGATGTCCTCACATGTATGCCATCTCCTGACGAAGCCGAGCCTCTCGGCGAAACTGGCGTATGCATACAATAAACTCCTAGCATAGCAACTCCGCAAGTACGGACCTCTGATATATGCGTGGTTTCATCTCAAATCGGGCAGGCTAAAAGGGTCTAATTTTTAATTTTGACGAAAAAAATATATGTTTTGGGGGTATTTCTGAAATGAAGGAGGGCGCAAACCGCATGTTGCCCAGATTTTTTGTTCTCGAGTTACGAAGCATAGAAGCCGCAGTGGCAGAAACTAGTATTTTTGCCTGCCGTCGCAGGTCGCGTGTTTGACACCCTCTGCTGCCGCTACTGTTTTTCTCCATCATCTTAACTTTTTCTCCTCATTTAATAGGTACTATAAAGATACCTTGATGTATTGAAATATTTTTAGAGATTTTATTTTTCTAAAACAAATGTCAAACTCGGTCGTTCAGGTCGATTTTTGGTCAACTTTGACAGGTCCTTACTTTGTCTGTACTTAATTAAGGTAAATTGTTGTTCTTCAGCTCTATAGAAAGCCCAAAGCAAGCCCATTATAGATATAATAGTACCATTATGATATTGTAGAATAGCCGCTCCGCCACATTCACGTAAACGTTGTGAGAGACAACAAATGTTGAAAGTTTGAAGTCGATTTTCTCAAAAACCTATTTTGTAAATTTTTATTTTTTAAATTATTTTAGATATAATACTTGACTATAAGAAAAAACAATCTAGAAATGTAATATTTTGCTTGTATGTCCTTCTATTTGAGCCGCAATCGTGTGCAATGTGTGCTCATTTGACTAAAATACAGCAACCTTACCGGCATTGTGCGCCTCGACGATTTCGAAAATATATTTTTATTTTTGTTTACATTTTTTGAAAAAGACGCCTTCGCAAGACTGCTTCTTGCTAGGATGTGAAAGTCTGTTTGAAAAGGAATGACTCGTCGCTGGCTAAGCTAGGACTCGAACACGAAGACGTACTGGAGCTTGCCTTGTGGGAGTGCGGTGGCGAGTTAATAAAAAAAAAAGAAAGAAAGAAAGAAACATTTGGATGCCACGGCTTTTTTTAAGAAGTTCGAGAAGCGGACAAAAAATACATTCTCCACTTCTTCATCAGACTTGCCCAACGAAGAGCCATATGGCTCGAGAAAGCGCATATGAAGTCAACGTGCCGTCATCTTGCACTTCGATTTTGCTGAAAACTGGAGTATCGTGATCCAGGGCGCGGTGCAAGGACATCACCGGAAGAGCAAGTTGGTTCCCATCTTTATCTGCGTGGCTACGACCGAACAGGGAACGCTAATCTTCGGCGTAGTGAGCGACGACATCGTCCATGACTCGTCGTCCCACGCGCTCTTTGCGCTCAACGTTGTCGATGGGCGGCTGGAGGAGTATTGCCTATTTTCACGCAACTCGTTTATATTTCAGACGGTGCCACAAGCCCCTTCAAAAACAGGCACCATGTGTACGAATTCAAGAAAAAGAATGTCGTCTCCAAGTGGATATTCTCCACATCAGGGCACGGGAAAAGCTCGTGTGACGGGGTGGGCGGCGTGCTCAAGCACCAGGCATCCATGTATGACTTGACAACTACAGAATTGTATAACGAACGCGTAAAGCTTCGTTGAGGCACTCAGACCGAAAGTCAAAGGGATCGTTCTACTCTTAATCGCCAAAGAGAAGCTCACGCGTTTCCGGGAGCTCAAGAAAAAGAGTGGGAGAAGAGTAAGACCTGCAAGCAGAGCCTATACAGTTACTCGGTAAACCCACCAAGGGGCATCTGATCCTCACACGTGTGGAGGAAGACACTGGAGGAAGGCGCCTTGAACGTTGCCCTAGAAAAGATTTGCGAAAGCCCAGAGTAGCTGCATACGTGTCAAGGCATGCACGATACCGCTTTGTGTCCCGAAACTTAGAAGATCACCAGTGAGTGCGTGCCGGCATGTTCAAAACTACAACCGTGGACTGCGTAGCTCTTACACAGTGCGAAAACTAATTCACAATTACGTCGAACTAGTAAAAAAGTGTACTGCCTTCAGAAAATGGGCCATCGATGTTTCTGTTTTTTACTGGTTCTGCGCGCGCGTTTCTACATTACTGAGGTGCAAGAACCGTGTAGTACACCGTTGGCGACCTGCGAGATGTGAGGAGAACGAAACACGGTGCATACTTCCCAAACGATTTAAGTACAAGATTTGAAAGGTGTGAGAATATATCATTTAATCGTAATAGGCTGGATAATGAGTAGCCACCCTCGCTTACTTTGAACAATTTTGGGCATGTTGCGTGGCGTTTTGATTTGTATATTCTTGTTACTCACTGTTTTGTAGTGTGCTTATGTGACTTCTCTCTTATTTCAAGTTTTAAATTACAATGAATATCACAAGTTCGCCTACTTTACGCTGCTTTTTAAAAACGTAAAAAAAAAATTAAAGCCGTTTACAACTTCCTGTAACGCCGAATCGGAGCGCAGCTCTTGAGGGGGAGGAGGGAAGGGTACTGAGGGAGGGTATACCCCTCCTTTATCCACCTCCCCTCACGGGGTCACGTGACCTCGGGGGGGGGGGTCACGTTACCTGTGGGGGTCACATGACCTTACGGTTACGCCGACGCCGCTAAAGCCGGAAACGGGCGCCTAAAAGCTGCGCTCTAAAACATATTTTTGAAATCGTAAAGGCGCACAATGGCGGTAAGATTCCTGTATTATAGTCAAATGAGCACATATTTCACACGATTGCGGCTCAAATAGAGGACATAAAACCAAAATATATTACATTTCTAGATTGTTTTTTCTTGTAGTCAACTATTATATCTAAAAGTTTTAAAAAATAAAAATTTACAAAAATGTGGTTTTTGAGAAAATCGATTTTAAACTTTCAACATTTGTTATTTTTCACAACGTTTACGTAAAGGTTGCGGAGCGGCTAGTCAACAGATCATTATGGCATTATTATTATATATATAATGGGCTTGCTTTGGGCTTTCTATAGAGCTAAACTCTAGGGTAAAGGTGGTTATCGAAAACCTACCCGCGTCCAGCGTTTCTCTATTTTTGTTGTCACGTGACATAATCCGCCAGGGTAACTCGGATCCATTCGAGTATATAGGTTTGGAACGCAGCCTCGGCGCGTCGCGCTCTTGTACGCTATGCGTCGTTTAGTTCCTGCGCTCGGAGCACTCGGAGTATGAAACCGGAGCACTCGGAGTATGAAACTCGGAGCACTCGGAGTAGGAGGAGTAAAGGAGCGCCGACTGAACGGCAGGGCGTCTCTTTCGGGTGTCTTCCAGCACGCGCTTGTTGCCCTCCGTCGTGCTTTTGACTACGCGCCGTGCAAGCTCGAGGCTCCTGAAACGACGTAGAAAGCTCGCGCTAGAGGCGGGACAACTGAGAGACCTCCCTGCCGTTCTCATGCTGTCAATGACTTTGCTATGAAACGCTGGATTATTTTTCTCGTTGCCCATACCGGATACGCCTATTAGGTGCAGTCGAGAGTACACAGAAAAGGTCTATAGTCCGCTGCAACCTAGGAACGAAGGGCGAGGGTAGACCGGGGAGGAGGAAGCAGACGGAACGCTGGAGAACAGAGGGGGAAACCTCCTTCTCCCTCTAGCGTTCCGTCTGCTTCCTCCTCCCCGGCCCGTTTTACCCTCGCCCTTCGTTCTTTCTTCAAGGGCGCCGCCATCTTGAATTGTCGTCACTTCCAGTATGGGCGAAAACATTGTTTTGCTGACGCCACGCCAATAGAAGGCATTTAGGACATAAACGTAACCGTCACACATTCTCGTTTTGCCTCCTCTCTATTTTTTACTATTTGCAGGTTGAAACCTTTTGATATTTTTCGTCGCCCATACCGGATATGCCTACTTGGCGCTCGGGGGCGAGGAGTCTCTCCGAAAGCCGCTCAAAGGCTTACCCGAGGCTTTGTTTTGACCTTCCCGGCTCTTGGCAGATCTCCAAAAAGCCAAGGCGACAACATATGACCCGTAGTGTGTGGCAATGCCATTGTGACGAGAATATTTTTTTCGAACTTTTGCGTTTACAACCCCCCCCCCCCCCTTTTTTTTTTAATGAAAAATTTTAAAAATTTTGTCACGTTTTTTTTTTTAATGGCATATTTAGAGGTTCGGCAGTTCGAAATTATAAATTTGTTCCCAATGGGATGTGAGCGGGCTAATATAAAGACATTACAAGAATGCAAAGCAACACAAATCCATTTTTTTTATGTATACAGCGTGACGAACATGAACGAAATTTCCAACCTTCTACTTTTTCTATAATTTATCAGTATAGAGAAAAAAAATATTCCTCTAGACCTTGGATCATTCGGACTGCAACGACACGTGCTGTGTGTGAAATTAATCTACGTGTGATGCTCCTAAAAACCTACCAAAAATATCACGTTTCTGACATAAAGGTTTACAGAGACCTGTGCATCTTTTTAAATGAAATTCTCGGCTACGAATGAAATATATATTAGAACAACCTTTCATTAAACTGTACATAGATTATCATAAAAAAAATGTACCGATGTTTTGTTGCTATGTTCGAAATGGGCGCGGTTAAGAAATGGCACAGGCAACAGCTTTCTTTTTCATATTTGAAATTTAATTTATGAAAAAAAAATTGAAACATCGAAATAAAAAGGATTGCATTACATACCGTAAAACTCACACATCAAAACAGAGAAAGAAAAAAAAGCGAGCGTACTTTGTTGTTTGAGTACAAAGGAAACGCCCAACCGTATATTTCACGATGAAATGTTTATGGCCCTCCCGTGACGTTTCAATTCAAGTTATTTAAAACCAACTGCAATCCATATTTTTTGCTTTCACATTGTTTACGGATCTGTACAATAATGTCACCATTTTGTATTAAAAACAGTAGCCCCCTTTTTATTTTATTTATCAATGCTGTTTGGCAATTACAGGAGTGCAAGGGAAAAAAAAACATTTCACATTTCTATACACAATTTCTTTTAGCACAACTGTGCAAGTACAAGTTGTAACATTGGACTTGGACATGTAATGCATACGACAGGCGGGTAGAGCAAACATTGACCTCACATGACTTGTTACTACATCGCACCGTGCTGGCGGTAATGCTGGGCCATTCCCACTTCTTGCCGAGAACAAGCATAGCGCGAGCGAGGACAAGGATAGCGCGGAACAGGTGTTTCATGGTAGATGATGAACAGATGCGCGTCCGCCGCTGCGCAGGGGGTCTCCGAGTGCGAGGTCCTTGACCTTGCCAGCTGCCACAAGCAGCCGCTGCTGCTCTACAGCCACAAGCTGACCATCTCCAGACTGCGCTTCACCTTCCTCAAGATGGAGGGCAAGAACGTCATCATGCTGCGCCGTTCGGACGCCAAGTGCGCCGTCGGTTTCGCCAACACAGGTGTCGATGGTTCACACACTTGCCACTCTTTACGACACACTTGCGTTTGCTTAGGACCGAACTTTTGTTATCTCTTACGGGCAGGGACTTAAGCCGAAAATATTAACGGTTCGGTTACAGTTGTATTCATGAAATCGGTTTCATTTCGTTTTCCGGCTAAACGTTCTCGAAAGATTTTTTTTTTCGGTTTGGAAAAAAGTTCAAATGTCAGAATGTTGCTAGGTGTCAATAATGGTGTGACTCTTTAGCTTCAACCCATCTTTCTTCACAACGATTTGTTTTATTCAAGGCTATATACTTGATTCCTCATAAATGGTAGGAAATAGCTCAGGTATCACACAATGAGTCGGAGAGGCGTAATGAATCGGGCCGAATCCTAGTTACAAGAATTCGAAAGTGTGTTCGCCTCTCCTGATAAGTTAGGAGTCTCAAAAAATTTAAATTCCAATGCTCGTGTCCTTTATATTCATTTTGTTTTACGACGTCAAAAGCTAAAATCCCTGTCTTCCATAAAAGAAAATAAAATGCTTTCTGTTGGTGCGGGCAGTTCTTGTAAACAATTCCAAGACCACTTTATTGTTTCTAGGAATTTCTTCCTCCTTTACTTCTTATTGAGGTAGCAGTATTGAAACATTTTGTAGCATAAAATATCACATACAAGAGAAAATATGAGAAATCATTGACAAAGCAGAACTTCGCCTTGGTATTCGGTCAGCACCAACGTTCCGACGACGTTCATCGCCTCGAAAACCACTCGGCAGTTGAACCAAAAATGCTGAAACAAACCCACCGACCACTCTGTGTAGGCGTCCTTGTTTTGTTAGCTCTCCGTTGGTCTGACATCAGAATGGCGTCTATGACGTCTATTTGTGCATGAAGTCACGTGTGAGGCCCATTTTGAATTGCTGATGATCCAAGCCTCGTAGTCGTTGAAGCCGACTAGAGGCCTCTGGTCACACCAGGAGCGAGCTCAGTATGCATGCGGCACCCACATTAACTTGGCAAATGGCTATATGGAGTATGTCCCCATGGGATCCAATATGAGCATCAAAGACAAGCAGGTGACAGCACCCCACTGGAGCTCCCTCCTACTGTCACGTGCCTCACTGCAGTACTCGCACTTCTGAAGCTTGCCAGGTCATGCTAAAACGGTTGCATAGCTTGCCACCTGCGCGACACATGCCGTACACATTTCTGCCTGGCTGTACTGCACTTGCTCCTCTAGCCAGTTTCACTAAAGCAGCACCAAAAGACGGGTAGAAGAAACAAACAGACCAAACGATGTTCGCTTCTACTTGTTCGTTGTGGTTTGGGGCTAACCTTCTCTTAACTTATCCTCACCACACCCAGTCCAATTATCGCACCCTTTCACTGTCACGATTCCCCGGGATCACGGACAAGGGGATCGAGGCACCTACTGAGGGAAAAGACAACCATCAGCCTGGTGATGGTGAACGATGACCGAGTGCGAGCAGCTGTGTTTATTTGGTGTGGATGATCACTGTTGCCTGCTGAGCCCGGCGAGCCTACGAAGGTTAGGCCGGGGGGCACCACATGATTGTCACATTTCTCTCCCCCCTCCCCCCCGTTTGTTGTTTCAATAATAAAATAAAAAAATATAAATGCCCAATTCACACGGGCTGACTAAAACGTTCAGCTGGGTTGACGGTGACTGTTACCCAGGCGAATAACGGTTTGGTGACTTCTACTGGCGAGTACTTTGCCTGGGCGCAGGTGTAGATGGGACGGGTGTGGCAATGCCGGGCGCTGTCTGAACCAGTCTCGCTCTGTCCAGTGGAACTTCAGCGGCCGGCCTTGTGAGTGGCACCGAACTGGCAAAGCTTGCCGCCTCCGAGGTGGGAGGCGCTCCGCTGGCCACGACTGGTGTTGCTATTGGTCCCCCTGTGGGCTGGTCTTCTGAAGTGGCGGCCGAGAGTGCAAGCCAGGTCTCGCGGCAAGGCCTAACATGGTCGACGTGCCGGTGCCACGTGGTCCCGATGAACATGCGGACGAGCAGCGGCGAGGCACTGGCAAGAGAGACAATACGTCTGGCGGACCAGGGTGGGCCAGGATGGAAGTTTCTGGCGAAGACCGAAGCACAGGACTCTGGCAAAGGCCTGGACTTGGTCAGCAGCCAGCTTCTGCTTCAGCTGCTTCAGGAGCGCTGTGGACCGGAGGTCCGGATGCGAGACGTCCAACGTCCACGGGTGTCTTGACCATCCGGTCCAGCGGAAGCTCGCAGGGGGCATGCCCAGTGATGTCGCGGAGCGTGGTCCGGCACTGGGACAGTACTTGGGCCACCTGCGTCTGGAAATCCTCAGGTTGGCTCTTCTTGAGTTTCTCATTGATGGTCTGCACCACCCGCTCGGCTGCACCATTGGAAACAGAGTGGTGCGGCGGAACCATGACCCGATAGATTCTGTTCTTCAACAGCCAAGCCAGGTACTCGGGGCTGGTAAAAGCGGGACCATTGTCAGACACAATAACGTCCGGCAACCCCTGGGCCGCGAAGACAGCGCCGCAATGGTTACGCCTGCTGATGGAGTGGTGACTGGTAGGATTTCCACCCACATCGAGAAGGTGTCCATCACCACCAGGAAGTAGTGGCCCTTGAAGGGGCCCCAAAAATCCACAATAAGTCGGGACCAGGGCCTCTGTAGAAACGGCGGGGGTGATCTCCACATGACGTGAGGCTCACGGGTGCTTCTGGCAGACTTGGCAGCTCTGCACCATGCGAGTGATGTCCTGGTCCAGGCCAGGCCACCATCTTGGTCTTTTCCATGCTCTGGTCTCCGGTCCAGAATCCAGCAACTGCAGGACCCTGGACCGGAGACTTTGTGGGATAATCACCCTGGAACCCCACAGTAGGCAGCCCCGCTACGGGCCCAGCGTGGTGGCCTTGTGGCTGTAGGCGTGCTGTTGCAACTTCTCTCCTCGGGACGCCGCCTTGGCCACCTGGGACAGGACTGGGTCCCAACTGGTCGCCTGCAACACCGCAGCCCTGGAGAATACCCCTGGGTAGGCTTGCTCCAGCATGAAGAGCTCAGCTGGCTCTGGAACAGCAGCAGGCACCTCCAACAGGGTCAGGCAGTTCAAGGCATCAGCACGTCCCAGGTCCTACCCAGGGTGGTAGACCAGCTGGTAGCTGTAGGCCGCCAGCTTCAAGGCCCAGAGTACCACTCGAGGCAAGGCTTGCACTGGAACCGTCTTGTCAGGCCCCAGCAGCGGCTTCTGGTCCATGACAGCCTCAAATTTCCGGCCCCACAGGTACTGGTGGAAGCGCTCGACCCCAAACATGAGGGCCAGACCTTCCTTGTCCAGTTGGCTATAGCGGTGCTCTGCAGCATGAAGCCGACGAGAAGCAAACGCCACAGGACAGCAGGACGGCAAGTGGTCCCTGTCGTCGGTGCCGATAACCAGGATGTCGTCCAAGTCGAGCAGGAGACTGAAGACGCGGGTCCCGCAGCTGATCATGAAAATGTCTCACTGCTTCTCTGCGGGCATGTCATTTGCTTGCAAGAACACTTAGACTTGTTCATCATAGACTGGCCAGGCAAACCCATCTCCCTCAAATGGCTCAAGCCTCCCGTACAGTGGCATGGCGGCAGAAACGGGGGCAATGTGCCGCCTCTCTCAGGAGCGTGGGCAGATGTGTGGGTGATACTCGTCAATAGTGCCAGTGTGACAATCATGTGGCTCCCCCCCCCCCTGGCCCCGGCCTAAGCTTTCTAGGCCCGCCAGGCTCGGCAAGCAACAGTTATCATCCACTCCAAATAAACACCGACGAGCACAGCTACTTGCGGTCAGTCATCATTCACCACCACCAGGCCTCAGGTCGTCTTTTCTCTTGGCGGGTGCCTCAACACCATTGTCCGCGATCCCGGGCGATCGTGACACAGGCGACGAGGATGGGCTTGGTGCTAACTGCTAATCTTCTTTTAAGTTATCCTTGTCACACCTAGTTATTGTACCCTTTCAGCGGTTACATTAGCAAAAAAATGTAGCATAAATAGCACGCACGCAACACTCAACAGTGCAAAAAGATACTTAGTCAATACCTTTACAGGAAACAAAATATGAAAAAAAAAAAAAGTATTCTGATAATTTAGATTTTTATTTTATCCCCATGCTGCTTTTTTTTTTTTTTTTGGTACAGTGTGACTGAATGTTGAATTTTATTGTCAACCAGAACTGCAAGATTAATTTATCTCGATTCTTGATACTTCGCGTTGAGAAGGTTGGTAGTTTGTGGAGGACGAAGTTGGCCTAACATCTCAAGATTATAGCTTGCAAGCTCATACTTTGAAAAAATAAAAATAAAGACTAAACGAAGCAGGCATAAAACGCAACTGACACAATAAGGCTTATTGTATCAATTGCATGTCAACAAAAGCCGAGTGACCGATTTATCTGGCAGTTAAAATTCCCCTTTTACTTCAATTTGTAACGAGAAGTGCCACTCGCCGACGCCGTGTGCATCTAACTAATTGTGTTGTGTGCATCGTTATTTAGCCGGAAGTGAGTCAATCTCAATGGGCGACTTGCCTCTCAGCTGTAGATGAGAAATTTAACCAGCACAATACAATGGCCAGCATGGGTATTTAACCATGTTGCAGTGATACACTGTCAGGTAGCCGTGCAACATTCGTCATTTCCGTATAATTTTTTTTTCGCGCATCTTTTTTTTTTTTTTGCTTGAAAAAGTTTTAACAGTGTTAGTAACGCCTATTCCTTATAGATAGTATGTATACATTTGACCTCGCAAATATCTTAAAACCTTCGCTCTAGGGAAATGAAGTTCTCGAGTCGCCTCATAGAAAGCGGCAGCGAACTTTGTCGTAAGCAAACGCAAGTGTGTGAACGGTCCTTCATACTAAAGGTTCGACGTTGAGCATTGAGTGCGCGTTCAACCTTGAGCGAAAAGCAGCATCGATGACAGGGGCTCGTCCAGGATTGTCAGTCCAATGAGCAGGCTAAACCAGCTACGTACAGACCATCGACTAAACCAATCACACGCAGAAAAAAAGTGCAGCACCACGAGGCATTCACAGTGCACTACTGGTTTAGCCAGTAATCGAAAACGAACAGAGACGACAACCGCAGTGACAATGCACTTTTGCCAATGCTTAATTGGCTCCATCAGACGGAGTCGCCGCGTGGCATGGCGAGAAATTTTGGAGAGAGGGGCGATACATAATGACAAATTTAGCGCTGCCTTTTTCCTTTTGAGTTGAAAACTAATGGCTTTTGATATGTCACACACACCCATTTTATAGGACGATCGTTGTAGGTTTCTGAACCTAAATCTAACACAATGCTAATACAAAAAAAAAAAAGAAGAAAAGCACAATGCAAAGAGAGAGATTTAATAATGTCGTTCAACGACCAACTAGCCCAGCAATCCACCCAAGTCTCGGGGGCTTGGGGTTACAGCGAAGGCAACGCATGATGCACACCCCTAATAAAAAATTAGCGGTGTGCGATACCGGTTTGAATCGAATAGCCCTGCTTCATTCATGACCTTCAAAATAAAAAAAACAAGAACAAAACTTTTTTTTTTTTTTTAGGGTGCTAAAGTTAGGGACGACACTTGCATTATTAGATTTGAACCGGTATTTGCACCCCTAAAAAAAAACGACTCCCACAAAACAAATTTGCACAAAAAAAAATAAGAATAACAAAGAAGGTACATGTCGTTTAGGCATTTGTCAATCATTGGAAAACCTCTTGCAGCTGGCACTAGAAACTGGAAATGTTATTATTTTGGATCGTCGAACTTGGAAGGCCGATGAACTCGAGTTCTAAACGAGCAGGAAAGCCTTGGAGCCGACCTCATGGCGCTTGTTGCCTGTTCGTTTGTTGATCCTACGCGTGACTGGTTTAGCCTGCGATTGTAAATGTGCGTGAACGACAAGCACGTTTGACGATAAGAGCGGATCCGCTTCGCGGTTGCGATTTGAACACCAGTGTAAATACAACACCGAGTCAGTTAGGCCAAGCTTTATGAAAATTCTAAAATAATAGAATAAATACAACAAAAGCTTTTTTTTAGTTCGCCACGACAGTTATTCTACAAGGGTCCTTCAACAAGAACTGATTACACGCTCGTTTACTTATATGTTTTTACCAATTGATATGGCACAGGGCTGGGCAGTATCGCGATACAAACGTAACACGATAGTATCTTAGAGATACTTTTGAGTATCAGTATTTCTGTATCGAGATACATAGGAAAAATGTCTTTGTATCTCAGTAGTGAAATACATTTAAGATGTATCACTTGTATAGCGACACTTTGCCAGACTTCGGTATCTCGTTACATCTGTTCGACATCTTGTAAATCTCAAACGCAGCTGAAATTTATTGATATGACTACACCATTAAATAGATTTTCAAACAAATGGAAAAGAGAAAGTTCCTCATCTCAGGGTCTACAAGATGTCGATAAATTACCAGCTCGCCTACACTCTATCACTGCTTACAATACATTTGTTGCCTTTTTCAAGATAAATTAAAAAGATAAAAACATCCGTTCGGTGCAAGTTGCTCCGTAATTTATAATGTGAACCCACCCTATAACATGATCCACCTGTCACCAACATTAAAAACTGTGGTTTAATTCAGGTTACGGGCAAGAATAACAAAATCAGCTCCTATCACAAAGTCCTCCATCTTTTCCAATTTAGCAGAGAGAATACTCTAAAGGAGTTGAGTGAAGAAAAAGTATAGTCCTGCCACCCCATCTCCCTACACTATGGGTGACTCAGAAGCTTATAATACGACAGATTGAGATGCGCCTTGAAGGCAATACAGGGTTCATTTCGGGTAGACGCCTTTTGTCAAGCATGGTAAGTAGTCTTTACCAATATGTAACTATGTGGTTCAATGGGGTGACATGTTTTTCTTAAGCGGCATTAATGATAAATAAAGAGTTCAAGGTAGGGGGAACAGCATAAAATGACACAAAAAAGGAGCACAAGCATAAAATATCATTCATATTTTCCACAAACTACACCATCCCCATCTAGCACCGCTCGGGAACAAATGTATTTCTACAAGTGTCTTTATTCCGGAATACTTTTTCGTCGGTTTTGCAGAAGTATATCAGGGATATCCCGTTGCATAAAAGCAAATGTATCCCAGTATCTAGTATCTCTGCCCAGCCCTGATATGGCAGCATCGCATGACCATAGCCTAGTGCCGTACACTAATCTGGGTCAAGCTTTAAAGCCGCGTTCAAATAGATAACCCAAATAATGGACGCGTTGAGTCACGAGCAGTAGTGATATCTGCGTACTACAATGTGTAACTGCCTGCTATCGTCTTTTTTTTTTTAAGTTATGGTTATTGCAGTTTACTCCGTGCACGAACCCTCCAAGCTGGTGGTGCCGAAACTCCAGGAAATGTGCACCATGCTGGTGCAACAGTGCTACTGAAGCGCCCAACCTCAGTCCACAATAAAATATTTCAATTACACGAAGTCGTGTATCAGTCTTTCCTTCCTCGCGACTACCGCGCGGCACTGTTGACTAGCAATCGACGAAGCAAGCTTTGTCGCCAACTCATCGATAAAACGAAAGGATAGGTATCTCACTAAGCACGTTCCGCGGACGTGATCTTACGCTCAAACAACGCCCGGCATCCAGTCAGTTATCTCGAAGAACTTCGCGGGGGAGCACCACGGTGACGCAAGACTATGACGTCATATTACGCAAGCAGGCAGTGACCTTCTGTTGCTTCTGTCACGGAGACGGGTTTGCCAAAAATGGTTCTAAAACAGAGACATCACAAAGGAAAAGGATGCAAACCTGACTATTCGGAATCAAACAGGATCATACAGCAATCACGGTCGTCTTTGAAGTAGTTTTCCACGCTTGAAACACTAAAAAAAGCTGGAAAAGAAAACAAAAAAAGGGGCGCCCGCTTCAGCGCCGCGACCGGCCAAGCCGGCGCCGAACCGCCTCACTCAACCGGAAATGGGTCCGAACATATAAGATAGTTCTTCCATATGAACTTAGTCAGTGGAATAAGTAGGTCAAATAATGCAAAGCTGAGTAATATATTGAGATAAAACGTGATTATCTTGTCGATTGATAATATAATATTTTTTCTAAGCGTTTATCTTAAATCCCGGGTTCCGGTTAGGCTTGCGGAGGAATACAGGGTCCTGAAGAGCGGCCGGTTTTTCCTTTCGTGTCGCACTAATTGCATGCGAACATGTCCTATTCCCACGACGAAAGGTAAGCTCCGTTTAAGCTATTTTTAACTCGCAAAAATTGTACGAAATTGTGCGGAAAAGATGCGTGAATGTGGTCCAAAGATCGCCGACTTCACGGAAAAACGTTTCACTCCCCGCCGTTCGCTCAATTTGCGAAAATTTCGGGCCCATGCGATGACACGGCCATCATGGCGATTGGATTTGGCTTTGTGGATAACACGTGCCCCTCCATATGCCCGGTTTCTAGCGCTTATCCGGTCGTCTCGCTGCCTCGCGGCTAAACGACACGCCGAAAGAATCGTTTTCGCGCCGATTAAGTCGCTGGTGCTGCCTATCTTGCAGAACACGTCGGCTGGCCTGCCCCAAACTTGCCAGTGGTTTGAATGGGCGCTAACCTTGCCACTCATTTTAACGACTCTCCGAGCTCAGATTAGACTACCTTGTGCCTTTTGCCGACGCCGCGAACAGTTTGGAATGTGACTGTATATCGTAGAACTTGTCCCGGCAAATCTCGGCGCAACTACGTCGCATACTGCGTCGCCCGGTTTCGCCGTTAGGCCTAGTTAGGCCTCGTGGCGTGTCATCGCTTTCTCGGGAAATCCGTTCACGACCCTGTGGTTTGCCGGCTTCGGATCTGCCGACTGCTGTGAACACTGCCGGCCCAAACAGTAGCCAAGTCTCGTCATACTCTTACAAAATGAAATCGGCTAGTCGGTGTCGCAGATACTGAAATTGCCTGGCGCCCTTTGCGTTTTGTTTTTGTGCTTGTGTCGAAATTCTGAGGCGGCGGCAACAACGCCGGTATGTCGCATTTTTTTTTTTTTTCTGGTTGAACATTGTCGTGAGAAACGCAGATCCCTTTGTCGTTGTTTTTTGTGTCGTACATTGAAGAATGATTTCGATAATCTTTCGTTTATCTTTTCGGGAACTTCGGTTAGTCAAGCACAGTGTTGAAGCCGCAACTTCGTGAAGGTTAGAGATAGTGCCCGATAGTTGTCGTCCCATTAAAAGCACCGAGACTGTAGCTTTGCAAGGCGAACGCAGTGACAGTTCTCGGTCGTCGCTGGGACGGACAGAATTGTCACTGGTTTTGGGTGAGGCTCAGGGGTTGAATCACTTTCCCCGGAGTCTCAATGACCTGTGCGACATGGACACCCCCACATTTCCGTGAAATAAAGGATGAAGACTTTGGTATATCACATATTCTCGTTTCTTTTTTGGCACCTCTTCAAAATACAAAAAGCCATTTCCTTTATTTTCCTTCGATCATGACGGTGTCTAACGCCCATCTCTCTTATTGTGAAACTTGTGCACTTTCCAATACATCGTCCACGCCTAAGCTGACAAGGTGGTGGGAGCTACATGCTCATCGGACCAATCAACCACCTCTCTGTTATGGCCCAAATGATCTCGCTCTCTGCGTGCGAGTATGGGTGGGAAGCTGGTGAAAGATCAGCATATGTCTGATCAAATGGGTGCATAGCTTCCATTGCCCTGTGAGCTTCGCGGTGAATGGAGTGTAGCAGTGTGGAGGAAGTAATCATGGGATCCGAAATTTTGCTGAGCAGGTTCTGCCTTGACCAAACTGCTGCCACTAAGAGATGGTGTTGACGAGTCTCTTTCTCCTCAGAAATGGGCCGACTGACTGGGAGTCTGCTGACGGGAAACGTGCAGAGAACCAGGAGTATGACGGCCCCGCTGGAATGGAGCCGGACGGCATCATTGAGGTGAGTTTGAGATTTGACTGTGAAAGGAAGCGGTAATAATGCCTTCTTGGCGCGGTGTTCGTGGAAACTCGAGGTGATATGTAAAGAAGACCACATTGAGAAAGTATGGCTAGCCCATCTTTCGTGTTGAGTGCCAGTTTTGTCGCAGGTTAAGGTAACTTCTAAATATGTTGCCCTGGTGGTTCTAGCACGGTTCAAAGTTGATACGCGAGAGACTACATAGAGAAGGCCTAAAAGACTAGAGCTTCCTTTTTAGCATTGTGCCAGACATCTCTCAATGGTCTAACTGCGAAGTGCTTGGCATTCCAAGAATGTTGCTCGTTCGATTGGTTAAAAAGGTGGTTAAAGGAAGCAGTGGCTGCCGACAGCTTTCCGAGGTCGTTCCGTGCTCTAAATGCGTTAGTATAGATCCTGAGGTTATGGCCCCGCCCTTTTTAGTTGTCTTAGCAATGCTCCACTAGAGGGCACATTTAGTCAGCGTTGGCCATACTATTTGAGCAGGCACTGGGGGATGGTTCGAGATCACGCGGTCTGAATGGTTTCTTTCATCCGCGTTTCTCAGCTGGAATTTGACTGGGCTGTATCGAAGACGCGTATCACAGCAGACATTTAGCTTCCTTCGTTAAAATATTTTGCACTGTGGTTGCGGAAAAATCGGAGGGGAAGTGCGTATCTTCTGTACGAAGCAGTGCAAGTGTAATGGCGTTCACGTAAATTCTGTCTTCTCATGCTAAGGACTTCAAATGGGAAAAAAAGATAAATTGTGGTTTGTCTAGGAAAGGTTGCCATTTTTGCATTGCTTCGTGGAGGTTTAATTTAGTGTCCAAAGGATGCTGTCCCATTAAAAGCACCGAGACTGTAGCTTTGCAAGGCGAACGCAGTGACAGTTCTCGGTCGTCGCTGGGACGGACAGTATGGCCACTGGTTTTGGGTGAGGCTCCGGGGCTGAATCCTTTCCCCGGGGTCTCAATGACCTGTGCGACAGGAGATTGTGAAGCTTCCTGTGTGCGCTTCTGTCTAGTGCGGCACGTGTGTAACGCTTTCCGTGTTTGATTGCAGAGCAACTGGGAAGAGATCATCGACAACTTCGATGACATGAGCCTCAGAGAAGAGCTCCTCCGAGGCATCTACGCCTATGGTTTCGAGAAGCCATCTGCCATCCAGCAGAGGGCCATCATCCCATGCATCAAGGGTGGGTCCCTCCCTTCCATCCTTCTGGTCGAACTCTGTCCGTTTTGTCAGAGACGATGCCGCAAGCTTTTTTTTTTTTCCAACCTAATGTTTGCTCGGAGTTGAAACCAAGGGGTTAGAAATGTTTAAAGAAGTTTCTAACTTTCAAACTTATTACATTAAAATGATAGACGATTTTCGAACGTTAAAATTTTTGGTACTAAGCAATTCAATTATTTTCAGACTTTCGAATTTGTCGTGCTAAGAAATTGGGTCGTTTTCAGACATTCAAATTTATAAAGTTCATAAATTTACCCCTCCAAGAGGTAAGAAATATAAATACCAGAAACATATGATTATTTTGAGTGGAGTGGAAATTGCACTGAAGCTTCACTCGGCTGATCCTAAATATTTGGGCCCACTTTGGGCAGTCCTCGGGCGAGTTGAGGTCGTTTCTGTGCTCCTTAATTTGGAGTTGTGTCTGCTGCTGTGTATGTATCCCTGTATCCAGTATCTTCTCTATCCCGCGCGCCATTCCACCGCAAATAAACGACCAGAACAACTAAAAGTTTTTGGAAAACCTGCCAGCTTCATGTGTGTGCATCGCATCGTCTTGTATATGTTTTTGTTTCATGAATGCATTGCATTTAGGCTGTGTTCAAGTAAAAAAGTATGTACTTTGAAGTGCCTCCAAGCTTTTCATTGGTCCGCTCAAGCAGTTCAATCCTCGTTTCATACAGTACGATAAACTAGTAAGTAACAGGTAGGTGGCGAAGTACCACAGTACTGAGAAGAGAGGAGTCTGGGCATAAAAGAAATTAAAACTTTGTTCCACATTTCACGATTTTTTAAGTAGAATCCTCGAGAACTTAAATAAAGACTGTGAAATTCGATCTTCATCTGTGAGTTTGAGGTCAAACTTGTTCATAGAAGAAATTCGAAACGTCAAATTTTAACTGGTATCTGAGAAAAATTATGAAGTTTGAACTTGATCTATAAAGAAATTCTAAATCTTTGAATGATAACTTTTAGACACCTTGACATCTTCAAACTTCTGAAATTCGAACATTAAAGTGGTTTCAGAATTTTCTATACTTTTTGAATTCAAACATTGGTAGGTTCGTGGCATCCCGTGTTGTTGGTTGGCCAGCCAGAAGAGATAAGTAGCTGTTGCGTGTTTCATGCAATGGCCGTAGGGTATTCGGCTGCATTCTTGCTGAACCTATAGGTGCCAGTTGCGGTGTTGAAAGTGGCAACGTTGTGGTCTTTTTTATCAGGTTGGTAGTTTCCCTGCCTCTTAATGCATTGGCAGTGTGACATGCAAGAAAGTGGGGCAGTGAAACGTAGAGGGAGCAAGCTGCTGGTATGAAGGCTCACAATGGTGTTTGGTACCTAGCGGGGAAAGCAGCATCCACTAATAGCCAGGCAATGCTCGTTTGAATGGCCTGCCTGGTAGCAAAGGATGCAAAACCAAAATCCCATCTGAGTCCATGGTACGGCAAGGCTCCTTCCAGTCTGTTGGTCGGCCTCAAGATGGACATACGGGGGCTGTGCTCCAAATCTTATAGTGAATTCCATTGATAGATCCGAAGCGCTTTCTAAAACCTTTGAGAGAGGCGAAATTCCGCTCCGTGGGGCCTGTTCCAAATCGACGAGCAGTAGATGGACTTTTTTGGAGTGACCCGACCGAAACAGTCGGCTGTTCAAAATAGCCGCTGCGGCTGTTCAAAATAGCCGCTGCTCGAGCTTGACAAGCCGACCAATGCCTCAGCTGACTGAGCTTTTGGATGGCCAGTCACCACTGTCACTGTTTTGCTGCAAAGGTAACACACGACACAGGCCCTGCGAAAATATCAGTACCACGGAGCCCATGTCACAACAAACGAGTTAGACGTCTGCGTTTGCCACCGTCACATACCTTTCTACCGCCTCGGAGCGGCAGGACATGCACAGTGATCGCCATAGATGGCGTTCAGATTGCTGTGAAGTCTTCAAGAAATACAAAATAGTAACAAACCTTCACTTGCACGGTCTTTGCCTAGTCCGTTCTTGTTTTATTGCATGAGAAAACGCCGGCGGTATGCCGGCGTTTTCTGTACATCCTGCTACATTGTGCCAAAATATGGGTAATCTGCGCGAAGCCTGTGCCAAAAAGACAATTTCGGTCATCTTTCGAAACCGAGACTAAACTGAGTACCGTAATTGGAGCATGCGTGTGTTATGTGCTGTAAGCGGCCGCCCGACACAAAGTACCCTGCATCAATCGTCCATCCGGTCTTGCACAATTTTCCCGCTGTCGCGCGCACTCGTGGGTCTCGTCTTGTGTCTTTTAATGCGAATAGCATTTTTTGGATACTTCACGCACTTTTCGTCTATGTATCTATCTATCTATCTGGCTATCTAACCTCTTACGCCGCGGGTCGATAAATAAATAAAAAAGACCGGCGCCGGCTGGGATTCGAACCGTTGACCCTTTGATCAGCAGGCAGACGCGCTAACCACAGAGCTATGAAGGCAGTCATTCAACGCACTCTTAAACGGTTGTTTATATCTTTACCATAGGACGCGCTACAGCGCTGTCACAGCTGCTGGTGCGCGCGCGTTCCATGCACGAGGGCTATTCCGCTCTCGTGAGGCTGAGCACGGCCGCTAGCTCACCCTCTCCCGCGCTCGGGAGAGGGTGATGTAGCGGCCGTGCTCAGCCTCACGAGAGCGGAATGAGCCCTCGTGCATGGAACGCGCGCGCACCGGTAGCTGTGACAGCGCTGTAAAGCGCGTCCTATGGTAAAGATATAAACAACCGTTTAGAGTACCGTTGGTTGAGACTAGCTGAGACGCCAGAAAGTCTGGTCGGTACCATTTTGAGTGTTTGTGCGTATGGCGCGTGCTTTGCTCGCCTTCCTAAGTGACACAAACGCACGTGCTGGGCTGCGGAGATTGTGCGCAGGGCTGTGAAAGTGTCAACAAATTTAGAATCGCCTCAAGAGTGGGCTGGCGTATCCAGAGTGTGCCGGCCACCTGACGAACGCGCATAACTCCGCACCGTTTGATGCTATTCGCATTAACGTAGATAATCATTCCCAAAGGATGGGTTCTGCTGATTTTTTTTATTTATTTTTTTATTTTCAACTATAGATGCGGGTGTGTGCAGACGCTCTGACGCTTGCGTGCCGTCATGCTGTGAAACGAAACCATGTTTTTTGTGTGGTGGGAGTTACTTTAGAGCTCAAGCACTTGCTCCTGAAAGTATTGACCGTGGGAAATCTATGTTTGGTCCCTGCCTTCCAGTCACCGTGGTCGTGCGACGTTGGGTGTTGCCATCCCCGCATCGCTGCAGATATGGCGCTTTCTAAATTGAAACTAACTACCGCCGCATGTTCATCAGCATTCCTGTTCTTCTTTAACTCGTACATTACTACAAAAATCCCTCTTTAACTAAAAGGCTGCGGTGTCGAAGTATTGGTTACCTAGGTTTCTCTCGGTAGGCTTTCTTTCAAGAGGGACCCCGGTGCGTGCAAAGTCGCCACGAAAAAGATTTTGAAGAGAAGTGAGCGAAAGCAATGCCTGCATGCTGAACCTGCACAGCACGCTTGTTTGTCTTGAGTTCAGTCGTTGCACAAAGTGCTCCAAGAACTTTTTGACCCTGGCTTGCAATGTCTTACATCGATGCGTTGAGTTTCTTTTGTGTGCTTAGCTCGTACCTTGTTTGCTGGCCTGGCAAGCACGCCGCCGCTAGACCGTTTTCTGTCATATGCTCGACAGTTACATTTTGCATACAATTTTGGGAATCAGTTGGCGACTGAGCGGAGTGGCATGGTTTCGGTTTCAATCGAACAGCCGTTGTCTCTGCTTGCGCGGCGAAGCACGCGCAACTGCAAGCCTGCCAAATTTTCCCTCACGCGCATGCGAACGCGATTGCACGACAGAGGCACCAGCTGGGGGTGCTTGCAATCCATTGTTTTACGTTTGCTTACTTTTGATGAATATCTGGCACGTCGGAAACCAGCTAAACGGTGGCAAGCGGTTTTTCGGAATTGCTCGGCAATGCCCACAGCACTGTACACTTGTGGGATGTCTCTGCAATAAAAACACAAGCAGCGAGTTCCATCAGTAAACGTCACATTGGAACACAACACAAGGGGCCCTTCGTTTGTACAGCACTTAAAATATATATATTTTTTTTTTCTAGGCATATTTGTTTTGACAAATCACTTTTGCTGCTTTGAAACACTGTCTTGGCAGCTCCGAAAGCCATCTTTTGCTGCTCCAAAACACTGTTCTGGCTGCTCCAAAAGGTGCTCTAAAATGGCTTGGGCCATTCACATCACTGGGAGTACTGATCAGTTAAATTTGGAACTTATTCTATTCCTAGTTAATTTTGTCCAGGCTGCAATGCCAGCAATCATGGTTGCTGTGCAACTTGCAACTGACCAATCATGAAGGGCACAGGTGTGCACAACTAAGCCTCAAGTAGGATTCAAGGTGGTATATGATGGTGTACACCACGTGGCAATTTGCATTCACTGGCATTGCAATTGCATCAGAAGCGGCTGTTGCCCCCTAGACTGGCAAGAGTAGGGCTAGTATGAGAATGTCTCTGTACTCATTTTTGTTGCATGATGGTGTCATTTGCATACATCTTTTTGGGGAAGTCGAGACTCCTTTTTGGTCCCGTCATGTAGATTGTGACCCCTGTAGGTTGCTCTCCAGGGGCCCTAAACTCGTCAAACACAAAATTGGTGCCGAAAGTTCGTGGAGCGCGCTGATTGGACGCTGGGGACAAAAGCACGAAGTCATTGTCGTGATAGTTGAATCTGTGCGCTTTGTGAACTTCGGCCCCAACTTTGTGTTTGACGAGTTAAGAGCCCCAGCTTGACAGTTCATGGGACGCTGCGAGAACAACAACACTCCCATTTGCTCGTTCTTTTTTTTTTTTTTTTGCCAGAACTTTTTTGCAACTGACCACCAACATTGTTTATTTGATGGCACGACATGCCAGCTCCCGTGATGTCGTTTGTCGCCGGGACTGTTTCGGATGCATTGGCTGTATAGGACGCCAAACACACCAGTTGACTCGTTTCCGGCCCTGTAGCTATGTAACGGAGTGCCCCAAAATGAGGCTCTTAGTGCGAGTGCTTGGATGCGTCGTGTGCCGGTGTGAGGCAGCGACTCAAAGCCCCTTGTTCTGTGCAGGCATGGACGTGATTGCCCAGGCCCAGTCGGGCACGGGCAAGACGGCGACCTTCTCCATTGCCATCCTGCAGCAGATAGACATGGCCCTGAAGGAGTGCCAGGCCCTGATCCTGGCCCCGACCAGGGAGCTTGCCCAGCAGATCCAGAAGGTGGTGATTGCCCTGGGGGACTACATGAATGCCCAGTGCCACGCCTGCATCGGGGGCACCAACGTGCGCGAGGACATCCGCAAGCTCGAGAAAGGTGTCCACACGGTGGTGGGCACGCCGGGCCGGGTCTTCGACATGATCAGCCGCAAGGCCCTCCGTGAGTGTCCTTCCTTCGACTCGCTTTTGGCCGGCACGGAGCTCCGCTTTGGGAGGCCGGACCAGTGCCACCCAGAAAGCGAGGCACGCGCCTTTCCTCCTCTAACGTCGTCACTATTAGATCCACGCCGCTGCGCCATTCTCGCGTCGGCATTGCCAGGAGTGTGCCTCACGGTGCAATGCTACACGGGGAGAAACTGAGGGCGAGGAGGAGACCAGAGCGCATGAGGACGTCAGGGCGTCGAGCTCCGATTGGAAGGATAGTGGGTAGACGCAAGGGCTAGCTGCCTTTGTCTCTACTAGCCCTTCGGACATGTTTGGCATTCGTATGTGAGGCACTGTGCGAGGAGCAGGCTGTGCTCTTCTTTGCTCCGATTGGTGGGAGACAGCGGGTAGAGACCAAGGCAGCCAGCTTTGCGCCTCCCCACTAATAGTTCCAATCCGAGCTTGTCTCTCTGACGTCCCCGCACGCTCTCATCTTTTCTCCCTCAGTTTCTTTGTGCATAGTGACAGACAAGCTGAGAACGGCAGGGAGGAGCTTCAGTTGTTCGGCCTCCAGTACGAGCTTTCTACCCTCGACAATGCTTCGGCATAGTGCGCACCTCAAGCGCACATGTTGGAAGCCCCGTCGTTCTCGTTCTGTCTGTGACCGCAGCTGCTGGCGTCGCCAAGATGCCCGTGTCCAACGCTTTGTTCTTTTGTTCTTAGATTTTGTGTCGCATATCCCTAGGAAGAATTTGGTGATCTTTCGTATATTCTTTGGGAGTGCGGGTCAGTTTGGGCACGGTGTTGCAACTGCAACTTTTGGGTTGCTCCATGGAGGTTAGAGCTAGTGTCCGAAAGGTGCCGTCCCATTAAAAGCACCGAGGCTGTAGCTTTTGCCAGGCAAACGCAGTGACAGTTCTCGGTCGTCGCTGGGACGGACAGAATGGCCACCGGTTTTGGGTGAGGCTCCGGGGCTGAATCTCTTTCCTCGGGGTCTCAATGACCAGTGCGACACAAAGACCATGAATTGAATTTTGGGCTGGGATAAATGAATTTAGATTGGGATCTTACTAATAGCATATCGTTTAGTGGACCAAAAGAAAAAAGGTAGAAAATCAATAACCTAACCGTGTCATCCGGCCCAAATGCACGTCACCGGACCTCTTTACTCCCTTCACCCCTAAGCTGACAGTGCGGTGGATGCTATGCACTTGTTAGACCAATCAGCCTCCCTTTCATCACCTGACCTCATTCTCTGTCCGTGATTTATATGCGAGGGAGCATGATCACGTGGCATAAGTGTGGCTGGCCCAGAGAGTACGTAGCTTCCACTGCACTGTCAGCTTCGAGGTGAACGGGATGGTAAAAGCAACTTTTGTCCAAGTTTTGAGCGACGGGCTAATCTTCTAGGAGGAGAAGGGCGGTATCCAAGTGCACAAACGAGGGTCCGAGCAAGAGGATAGTCCCTCCTTTCCATCTTCTTGAACTGTTTGGTACAATGTGCGATATGAGAGTTTAGAAAAGTTAAGAAAAAAGTTGAAAAATCGTTTCATGACCCCTTCAAGGTAGGGTGGTCTTCGGTAGAAACCTTTGCTTGAGCCCCCATACTTCCGTAGAAGTCGCAAGCCCTTCAAGGGCAATAAGGTATGAAGACCTCGGAATAACAATTTCTTTTTCGAAAGACTTCATAGTATGGAAATCGTGATCGTGCCCAATGCCCATCGCTATTGTGAAACTTGGGTCACCTCCAGTACACCATTCACCCCTAAGCTGACAGGGGGGTGAAAGTTAGGCGATCGCCGGATCCAGACAAGCACCTCCTTTTCATCGCCCAACACTGCTCTCGGTGTTGGGTAATTGCTTCGTGTTGTGTCCCTCTCCTTCGTCTCTTGTTTCGTCGCATATTGTGTAAAGAATCGTTTACCGACCAGCCCATCTTTCCATTTTAATGCCCTCTGTGTTTGGTGCGGATCAAGGATTCACAAATGACAATGCAACATTCAGGCCTTGTCTCGTGGGTGGTATTGGCTCGACGGCACTTGGCCGCTTTGGGGCCGGGCTCCAGTACAGGCACTGGAAGTTCACCTCTGTCCCTGATGTCGGGTGTCTGCTGAACTTCTTGGTTCATGCAGTTGATGTGTTTGCACCTTTCTGCGTCTTAGCTCGTTATTAATGGAGCCCTTTAGTGTTGGATAGGGAGACTAGGGTATTTGAATGTGGCAGGGTGCTCTTGCACCGAAGAAAGATGGAAAGGGCAACTCGAATGTATCCGATGTCGTTGAACAGACGTTGAAACACCGAGCTCTGGTTGTAATGATTAGCAAGTGGACTCAAAGATAGCTCTGCCTTTGTCTCTACTCGCTGTTCGAGCGCAAATACCGGATGCTGGCGTCCAAACGCTTTCGAAAATTAAGTAAACAGAAAGGTGATGAAAGTACCCCGTGATATTATCACAAAGTAACCTTTATGCGTGATCTAATTTTCGGGTCGAGAAATGTGCAAAACTTGTGTCCTCTCAAATATTAAATCTTTTGCAGTATACTGTGAACCGGGAATGTATCGACGGGAAATCGCAGTCGATACGCTGGTGACAAACTCTGCTGCCTTGTTTCCTCCCCGCAGGAACAAACAACATCCGCATCTTTGTGCTGGATGAGGCCGACGAGATGTTGTCCAGAGGTTTCAAAGACCAGATCTACGATGTCTTCAGGACACTAAACTCCAACATCCAGGTGAGGAAAACGTTTGTTGCCTGTTCGTGCCCCAAAAGGGCTGCTTACGGACATCAACAAAGGCAGACTTGTAGTGCATGGCGACTGTTCAAAGCCTCCTTTTCTGAGGTTACATCTAAGCTCTGAGATGCCCAAGCATGTAGGGAGCTAGATAGCACAAAGTAAATGGCACAACACCAGAAATATTGAACTTTGGGTGTGAAAGGCATCTGTTTTTTGTTGACGGATTGTCTCTTATGCAGAATGCATTAGCTATGTGTATGGAGAACTGGGAAGCGTGATGTTACCTTGTTAAACGGTGGTGTCTTGCATGATCTTATGGCGCGACTTAATTCCTAACGTTGCTAGACCTAATAACATTTACGCCTTGTTGTCACGCGACTGGCCGTGGCTTGGCGCATGTCTCACGGTCGTGCAGCGCATAGGGGCATCCCTCTAAATTTGAGTGGTGAAAGCGTACTGACGCGGCGGCTACACAATTTGCAGGTTCGCTTTTGTTAAAACATATTCTGCATTGCAAATATTTGTGAAACCTCTTGCGTCGATGCGTGTATCCGGTTAAGCAAGTTTGCGCATCAAGAAGTCGCATCTCGCATGATGTTGGACACAACAAAGTTCTATTCCCCTCCACTTGCAACAAGTGCCTGCAAGCTTTGTGTCGCCCCAAACGTTCCTGGCGCCTGCCGGACTTGAGAGCGAACGAAATGCCGTCTGTGCCCAGGTGATCCTGTTGTCGGCCACAATGCCCTCAGACGTGCTGGACGTGACCAAGTGCTTCATGCGCAACCCCATCCGTATCCTGGTCAAGAAGGAGGAGCTCACCCTCGAGGGTATCAAGCAGTTTTACGTGGCCGTCGACCGAGAGGTGCGTCTGCTTGGGGGCCTTTTTGGGACCAAGCGCGGCCTTGCATGTGCAGTACAGCGCTGAATTGGTGCTGTAATAGACCCTTTCCAGAACTGCGCTTCGTCTTGTAGCTGCCGAGTCAGTCATCGGAGTCCGCCATTGTTTGGGTACATATTTAGATAGTCGGCATTCAGCGAGGACTCCGGATTGAATTGCGCACTTCGTCCCGATAAAGGCGACCGCCAATAATGGCCGATGGGGTTTTGAAAAGGGTCTATCAATGCCACGGTTAATGCAAATTTAGCGTCGGTGTTTCCTCTTCGCAGCGCTGAGGTTACCTGCTCGGAGCTTGCAGTACCGCGAGGTAGCTCGCTGCAACGTCTATTTCGAGAGCTTTCATGCTCCTGGCGTTGGGCCTAATACCGTCTGTTGCCAGTGTGATAGCTTTGTTCCGAGAGATACAAGGTTTGTGGTATTGGGGCAGCTTTGTGCTTCGACGGAGTTCTTCATGCATATCATGGAGCATGGGGATCTCGGGCAAAAATAAGTTGCCGGAATCGTGAGGCACTGTTACAGACGCCTCGTAACACCTCTGGTGTGCAGCTTAAAGGGATACTACAACGAAATTTCGGCGCTCGTTTTTTGGTCTATATGTGTTCAAAAGGGCAGTATTACATGGAACATACCAATATCTTCTTAAAAAATTCTCGGTCTCGGAAAAGGAATTTTAAAACGAATTAAACGATTAGCAAAGAGCACCTGGTGGATGTCGCTAACGCCTCGTTTGTAATGCTCGTCTAGGAACCTTGACAGCTAGTGGCGGAGGTTGTTTCGCCTCCGGCCACAACGAAAGAAGGGGGAAGGAGGAACTTCCCTGTTCTCGAGAATCCCTTTATGTGTCACAGAAGTCGGTATTGTCCCCCTACAAGATTATGGAAGATTAACCCGTCACTCAAAATTCGTACAAAAGCAGCAGCTTCAGTGGCTGGAACGACTAGGCCATCCTCTCGACGTCAGCCTCGCCGTAGCTTTGCTCGTCTTGAGACGACCTACGTCACGATTGCGTTGAATGTCACATGCTCTAAGCTGGGCCTTGTCCGAGCGCTTGCCAGAGTGGGCCGTTTATAACGAAAAATGCAGCCACCAGGATCAAAATACAAACGTGCGATTGTCATTTACGGATATTGTGGATCATAGTCAACCTATTTTTGAACACGACTGGAATATTTCAAATTTCGTTGAAGTATCCCTTTAAGACTGCCGCTGGAAGCCATTTGGCTCCGCCATATCGGTGAGTGCTGCGTCGACGCTGAGGTTAGTGCTGTGCTGTAAGTGTGAACGGTCCTTAACCCTGTAGTTGATTGTGCAGAAACTTTGCTTTTGGTCACTTACGCACGGCACTAAGGGTTGCGAGTAGATTGCACAATTCGGTGGATCGTCCCTTTAAAGCACCGGGGCCGTAGCGTCTGCCCAAAGGCAGAGCGCAGTGACGGCTGTTCGGTCGTCGCTGGGACGGACAGTAACGAACCGGTTTTGGGTGAGGACCCGGGGCCTTAATTATTTGGTTCCCCGGAGCCTCAATGACTGGTGCAACATGTCTCTCGACCCCTTGTCAGGTCTGGTATGTTTTTGAAAACTGCCCAGCTGCACTTTTAGTAAAGTTGGCAGTCGACCATCTGAGGTGTTACGAGTGACGGTAGGATGTCGTAGGTGGTTGAGTTTTAGCTTTGCAAATGAAGTGTTTGGTTGGCTTTAAGGCTAAAGAGATATTTCTTACAGATGAAAGCTGAGGTTTTAAAGTATATTTGTGCCTTACTGGAGAGTTCTGAGCTCATGTTAAAAGCAAGAGGCTGTCAAAAACGGGGGGGGAGGGGAGAGGGAGGAGGAGGAGGAGGAGGGAGAGAGAGAGAGAGGAAGAGAGTTTTCCAGTCCCACTTAGCAAGTGAATAGTGGTAACATCTTTGCGGCCCATAAGGTTGGCAAATTCTCTTGCACAAGGTGGCAGCCTGAAAATGTTCTGGTAACACATTGTTCTGAGAATTTGATAGATTTAAAGACCACCCAAAAGCAAACTTGCAAAGAAAGTGTGTTCTGAGAATTCAATAGATTTAAAGACCACCCATAGCAAACTTGCAAGGAAAGCGTGCAGTCTAGAAGGTGGCTGGCTGACGGGTGACAGTTGCCAGTTGACAAACAAAACCCATATCCGTCGTTGCACTACCTCTTGACTGGCAGTTAGAAAGCAACCTATGATAGGAGGCGGGATCATATGTAGTTTGATCAAGCTGGGGTACTTCTCGGAATCGAAGGTGCTGAAGCGTCTGTCTCTTGGCAGGAGTGGAAGCTGGACACGCTGTGTGACTTGTGCGAGACGCTGACCATCACCCAGGCAGTGATCTTCTGCAACACGAGGCGGAAAGTGGACTGGCTCACCGAGAAGATGCATGAGCGGGACTTCACCGTTTCTGCCCTGGTGAGTCGCTACACAAGGCGAAGTGGTGCCCGTGTTGGCGGCATGTGCATAGAGCTACGGTGCTTCCAGCATTGTGTGTCTTGAGTAGTTTTGGCAGGCTGATGGGTCCCCTTGAACATAATAGATCTACAGTCGAACTCGTTTATAACGAACTCTGTCAGTCCCACATATTTTAGTTCAATGTACAGTCGGATCTCGTTAGTTCAAACTCTCTTAATTCAAATTTCTGGATAATGCAAGCTAAAATGCAGGTCCCGTCCTGTATGTCTCCATGGGAGAAAACTCCTGGTAATTCAAACTTTGCTTTATTCCAAGAAATTTTCGGTCCCCCTCGAGTTCGAATTAATGAGATTTGAATGTATCCTGTAATTAGCTATATCAAAATCAAGCCTACTGCAAATTTTGAGGCCATTGCTTCGTAATAAACAATTATTTTCTTGACACTATGGTGAACGCGCGTTATTGCATTCTTCAGCACCGCAAAGAAACATTTATGACTTGCGAAAACGTAGCCGATACTGCTCTCGGCAGGCTAACAGCTCGAACAAAAAGTAGCTTTCTAGCCGTTTATTCTCCAAGGGAATCGGAGCACCCAGGCACACTCTGAAAGAAAAATCTTGCCATTTTAGTGGACTGCACAGCCTTTTTATCTGGGCTTAGATCCACCTTCTGCAGTATGGCAGTCGGGCCCTTAAAAGAGTTGCGATTTCTGCTCCTGTTAAGCCTGAGTCGAAGCAAAACCAGTGGAACCGTACAGAGACAAAAAAGAGCCGTGCAGAGCAGCCGAGCAGCAGCGGATTGTTGGTTGTATGTAAACACCGCCGCCAGTCCAGCCACGAATGCCCTATGATCTCAGGCAGAAGTTTGGTGGTTGCTAAAATCTTTACTTTGTGCCAAGGTTTGGCAGCATCACTATACAAATGTATTGCGATAGTATTTCGAAAATACTTTTAGTGTTTATATTTCTGTATCGCAATACAATTTTTCAATCAGTATCTGTATTTCAGTATCGGAACAAATTTTCAGCGCGTTCCTTCAGGGTGTCTGCCGACCAGGAAAACCAGGAATTGTCAGGGAATTTTAAGACACCTGGAAAAGTCAGGGAAATTTCCAAAAAGATTGCCAAGTCGGGGAATTTAGGCAGGCGTAGCCTTGAGCGCAGTCAAGTCGGCGGCGCGACCCCTTAACGCAACGCGACCCGGCCAAGCTGACGGGCGCAGGCGGCAGGGCACGGCCGTCTGCGAGAGCATGTGCGAAGCTGGCGGCTCGTCGTTCTTCTAGTACTTCTAGTGTTTTCGGGAGGGGGTTGAATAGGGACGTGTGGGAAAATCTGAGACACAAAGAGGGAGCTGCATCTTCCGCTCTTCTCTGATGGTCATCGGAGCAGTCTTCGGGTGACATCACGTGCAAGCCGTGTATTCAGGATGGATGCTCTCATGTGTTTTCGAAGTCCACAGTTTTCTTAAGTTTAATATAGCCAATGGGGGTTGCATTATAAAGGTACCTTTTTACATGCAATTTTGTTCTGAATATTTGGGTGTTTGATATAGACAATAATTTGCTGTATTCGGGTTCGTTATTCGCGACTCCAACTAACTATAGGTGGCGCCACTCATTTTCCAAGATGGCGGGTTTAGTGAGAGTCAGAGATGCGTGCCGCTGTTGAGCCTGTCAAGTGTGCTGGCTTTACTGAGCGACATAAATTATTTCTGGTAATACGAGGAAGCTAGGGTGTTATGAGGGCAGGTCACCTCTTTATCCTGAAAACAAGAACGATGTTTAGAGTATTATTTACGGAAGGATGCGCGTTTTAATTCTGGAGCGAAACCGAAACTGACCTCTATTTTGGATTTAACTTCTCGATATAGGTCTTAATTTCCGATTCTTTCATGACTCATGCTGTGTCTCACATCGTAATTATGTACTTAGAAAAGTTGTTCGCGGAAACTTTATTTTGTGACATCATGTTCGATCCAGGCTGATATTTGTAGTGAAAAAATCAGTGCTGATATTTGTGCGTTCTCGCTGCCTTTTTCTCGCTCAAATAATTGTCATGGGAAATAATGAACTGCGGGCCTTTTAATGGTTTTTTGGTTGTTTAGATGATTAATTGGTTTAGCATTATTTCCAGCACAAGTATAAGAAAATAATTCAAATTTTTACAATATGTCCACGAAACGCATAAATTAATAAACGCTGCTCTCACTGCAACAACCCAAAGACGGGATTTGAGTCAGACAGCTGAAGTGTGTGTGTTGTGTGTGTTTTATAGCAACGTGTGACGCATAGTACTTTATATTACATTCAGTGTTCGACTGTTTGTCTATCTTGATAACAATGTCAGAGTTTTTCATATGCTAAAAAGAAAACAAAATTATACCTTTCTGGAAAGACTATTATGGTTAAATAGCGTATTCTCGTGAACTTGGCGTTAATTGGAGGCATACATTGCCGCGATTTGTATTAATATTAATAATAATATTAAAATTCACATATTTGAATAAGTAATTTCTCAAGCTCTAATATAATTTGTTGCTTATGATCTAATTTTAAATGCGCGAAGAAATATGACAGTTAAAAGTGTGCTAAATATCATGACTGGTGCCAATTGCAGCATTTTTAATTACAAATAAAATAAAAAATAGTCTAAAATCAATGAAAACATTCTAGCTAATATGAGAAATCCATATAAAATTATATTAATTGTGGGTAAAGTATATTCTGCTATCACAGTCGCGACTTTCGACAATCGGCGAAACGTCCAAAATCGCCGCTAATATACTTCCAAACCAAATGCCCAAAAGTAAAAGAAAAAAAAAACATCTTTTTTTAATTACTAGTTTTTTTTATAACATTTATTTTCTTTTGTATTTGCTTGCCGTCGTTTTGCCAATCTCAGCCTTTCCAGTTCGAAGGAACGCCTACCTGCTTGCCGGCTCACTGCACGCACGTTTCATTGGCGTTCGAAGCCGGTGAAACAGTAGTGAGTTTTAATATTGCGTATACGAGCGAACTCAAGCCCTGTGTGTTTGCGTTGGCTTTGCGTGTTCCACACTGTGCGTGCGCGGAGCCCAAAATTGCGGTTTCGGATGGCGCATGGCAATGAGGCGCACGCACAACGTGGGGCACGCAACTCTAGCGCTAACGCACACCGCTTGCGTTTGCTTCTATGCGCAATACTAAAACTCTCCAGTAAGGTACAATCCCATACCGGCTGCAGCACTACGTCGGGACACTGGAGAGTTTTAGTAGACTCGTTCCGATGACTCCGATAACGATACCCGATACTCTGCCTCCGCCTTGGCGCTTACATATAGTATCATTATCGGGGGTATCGGAGGTATCGGAACGATCTACTAAAACTCTCTACTGAAGAGTGTTGTTTGCTTTCGGAAACGACATTTCGCGAGCCATGATCGCGAGCAGTTCCGCCATGCCCGCTTAGCAGGAGAATCGGGGGACCCTCACTAGAGCGCTTCCCATTTCCGCCGCGGGAGGGCGGGCGGCGAGCTGGAGACGCGAATAAGCAAGTTCGACTGTGTGTGTGGCATTTGTAAGCTTGGCTTTAGAGAAGCAGGTGCCACAAGCCCGGGTAGACGATCATGGAAATGGTGATGCACTGGGCATATAACGGATGAGATATTACGTAGTAGACTTCTAAGTGATGCTTGAAATGAAAGTGTGTATGGGTACTTATTTATAGTTAACCTATAGTCACTGACAAGAATAAGATGTCCTGGTGGTCCTTCTGAGCATTGACCAAGAATGCGCTACTGAAGCATGGTGGAAAGCAAAAGGGCACTACACCCTGCCATTCTCGACTAGCTAGAATTGCCTTTTGTTGGTCGACTGAAAATGTACCGCTTAGTGCTTCCTCCTTGTTTTGTAAATTGCAGGATATGAGGATTTTTAAGTCATAGGCATTTGTCACAACTGATCCTTTTCAAGACCCCATTGAGCAACATTGTTGGTCAGTGTTCTAGGAGTTGCCTCTAGAGTGTAGTGTTTCGTTAGACCCCAAGCCGAGCGCACGGCGATAAAACCAACGTGTCCAGTGTATGCTGCGAGGTTGCAACGAAAATATGGTGTGGCAGCTATTATACCCTGTTCGCCCTTAAAGTAGCACGCAAGTGGATTCCGAGATCATGTATTTATTGTCAAAACTCCATCTACGGGCTCTGAGCATCCTAAAAAACCCAAAATTACATTCAAGGGCGGCGATTTCCTTATAAAACATCTAATCAGATTGTGTCACACTCCCCTTTCTGCGCTGTGGTGCAGAACACCTGGGGAGTGCCGTCGGACGGGAAAGGCAGCAGGGGACGACGTGCAGCAGCAAATCGCAAGTAACAGCTTCCCGGCGGGCTGATTTTTCGAATGTCTGCGTATTCGAAAAATCAGTCCACCAGGAAGCCGTCACTCGTGATTGGCTGTCGCGCATCTCCCCTGCTGCCATCCCGTCCGACGGTGCTCCCTGGTGTTCTGCGCCAACACAAAAGGGGATGTGGCGCGATCTTTGATTTGCTTTTGAATAAGATAAATCAACCACCCTTAGATGTAATTCTTTTTCTTTTTTTTTTAGGATGTTTTGGGTTTTTAGTTTGAGTTATAACAATTAATAGACAATCTCAGAATCCACTTGAGTGCCCCCTTAAGCTGAGACTGCAGCCAGAGCAAGCTCTTCTCTTGAGATTTGTGTTTATGTCCCGAGCTACTCATGTGTTTGCGAGCGCCGGTTGGTGCTGAGCACTGTGCCCCGTCCTTCCCTGCAGCACGGCGACATGGGCCAGAAGGAGCGTGACGTGATCATGCGCGAGTTCCGGTCGGGCTCGAGTCGTGTGCTGATCACGACTGACCTGCTGGCACGAGGCATTGACGTCCAGCAAGTGTCCCTGGTCATCAACTTTGACCTTCCCACCAACAGGGAGAACTACATCCACAGGTGAGACCTCACGACCCACTTCAACGGCAGCAGGAGTGCTCTGCTTCCGACATTTTGTCGACGGGAGCTGAACAAAAGGAAGTAGTGGGGACGTTGTTTCTCAAAATTGGGTTTCTAGGGCGGTTTGTGATGATCAACATCTAGAGCACAGAAAGCGTATTGACGTGTCTGTAAGCTGTTTTTTGTTACAATGGTGGCTACGTGGTTCTAATAGTTTATGGGAGAGTTTGGAAAAGGATGTGCTTGGGGTGTGCAAGAGTACTTTAGAAACCGGGTGAAGACAATGAAAGTATAGAGTAATCGCTATGTTTTGAAGGTGCCCCCTGCATGGGAGGGGGAGCATTTAATGAAGCCATTTAACATCTTTATAACTTCTGGATGGGTAGTTGCAGGCCTGTATCTTGGGGGACACATCTTTGTGACGACGTTGCCTCTTTTCCTCCGCAGAATCGGCAGAGGAGGCCAGTTCCGGTCGTAAGGGGGTGGCCATCAACTTTGTGACGGAAGAGGACAAGCGCACCCTGAAGGACATTGAGGGCTTCTACAACACCGAGATTGAGGAGATGCCCACGAACGTGGCCGACCTGATCTAAGGGAGAGGGCGCCCCGAGCACCAGCGTGCCCGGGGAGAGAGGGAGTCTGGGCTGGAGGGGAGGGGTCCGTGATGCTGTCAGCCGTCACGCCCCCTGCGCCGCCGAGAGTTTGGACCGGGGGGACAACTGTGAACGGGACATTGGACACGTGCGGGAGTGAGAACTGCCCGTGCGTCTGGTTCGCGCAGTCTGTGACTGCGGAAGGGGCGGCCGGGGCGAACGGAAGATTTGCGGGAGCGTCGAGCGGCGGCGGGGACCGACGCGGAAGACTCGTCCGTCCGGCGCGGCAAGCAAAATTGGGCGGTGTCCTTATCTTCGGAATTGGGGTGCGGAGTCGCCTTCCACTGGTCGGGCGTGGGCGGGTGTCCGTCCGCTTCCCTCTGCGTCCCGCACTTGTCCTGTCTGCCCTGGCCCAAGGGGCGAGTTTACGAGCCAGACGTCGGGGGCGCAGGTCGAAAGTGCAATGACGGAACAGACTGTTCAGATTGGCCAAACCAAAAGTTCTAAAACAATCGGGTGTTTCACCAAATAATTAGAAAGTGAGTTAAAAAAAAAATTAATAATCTGAAACAGCGGCGTTGCTGCGAGAAAGTTTGTCTCAGTGCCTCGGGCACGATATTGGTAAAGTAAATAGTTGCTAAAATGAGTTATAAATAAAACGGGAGAAAGGCGCGCTTTCTCTCTTCCCCCTGTAACTTGTGCTTACTATATTCGTGTCTTTTTTGTGTCTGGGGCTCCCTAATAATCTACCATGTTTAAAGGAGTTAATTTTTATTAAATTCAATATGAATACATTGGTGTGTTGGTTTCCTTTTTTTTATATGCCCAGCTTGGAGATGGCTCACTTTTTTTTCCCCTTTTTCTTTTTTGATTGTTGGAGTACTTTGTGGCGACGTCTAGCATTCTTTCCTTGCTGTTTGCCACCTTTTTGGAGTTAATCTGATTTGTATTATTCAGGCTTAGAATTTAATTTCTTGAGTGCGGAGTGGACTGTCGCTACTCTGTTTTTTGCGTGTACATAGCTGTACGCTTTGGTACTAATCTAGTGTGGTGTGTTCCGCGCAAAGATTGCTTTGTACAGTAGCTGCAAGCGCATATATTTATGAAGCAAGGGGAGCGAATGATTGGTTAGGTCGAGGCTTGGGCATGCACTTTTGCAATGCCATACTTCTTTCTTTTTTAATACCTTGGGTCTTGTAGGGGGGGATAATGTGCCCGGTCATGGTCCCTGTGCAAAGGTTTAACTTCAGCCCCTATTGCAGTTTTGTGCCTGTCGGCCTTGAGGCACCATTCTCGCCCTATCCATGCTAGCTCAGTATTGTGGCTGTAGTGTCATGTGCTTGCTAACTCTCTTTAGTTGCTCCCATCGTGTTTTTTTGTGCAAAGACATCCCACTTTGCCAAGCCAACGAGTGCTTTGGACAGATGTTGGACGGGACAATAGAAAAGAAAAAAAATGCGCGCCAAGCGGGTGCATACTTTTATTTTTCTGCCCAACACTCAGAGTTCGGGGAAGACATTTTGGTACGCCGAATAAAGCTAATGTTTGGAGAGTACCTAGAGTTCTGAGTCTTGAAAATATAGTTCTAGACATGCTCTTTAACAGTGACTAGGAGATAAACTAATTAAAACAAGAAAACATTGGTACATTGTGGAAGCTTTCCCACCGCTAGTGAAGAGTGAAGCCGCAACGTGCGTATAAATGTCTGGCTGCATGCACATTGGAATCGCTCATGGCTAGCTTGATGTTGGGGGGGGGGGGTACCAGTCGCTGAACAGAGGAGTGTGCCCCACCGGTGTGCCAAGATTTCTAAGTTTGCAAGTGCGCGATCAGGTTCAGGTGGCCGCGTTTGCAGTCAAGCTTCGAGGAGACTGAAGCGTCGATTGTCTGCAAATATCTGCAAGCGTAGCAGCTCCACTCCTCCATCAGTGGCGTCACAAGGGGGGATATTCGCGGGGTGCCGCTGACCCTAGTGACGCCACTACCCTCCATCAATCTCGACTGAGCAGGAAGCGTCCACCATAAAGCTCTCTAAGGTTTGACTAAATCTATTAAATCGAGGCTTTCTGGAACAGTTTTAGAGCGCAGCTCTTAGGCGCCCGTTTCCGGCTTGAGCGGCGTCGGCGTAACCGCCCGAGGTCACGTGATGATGCCGATGACGTCATCAGTGACGTGGCCCCCCAGGTCACGTCACGTGATGACGGGATGCCGATGATGTCATCAGTGACGTCACTGATGTCATCCGCATCGTCATCATCTGATGACGTCATCCGCATCGTCATCATCATTGATGACGTCATCAGTGACGTCACGTTACCCCTCCCCCCAGTCACTTGCCTTCCCCCCCCCCGTACCTTCCCTCCTCAAGAGCTGCGCTCTAATTCGGCGTTACAGGGAGTTAGTAAACGGCTTTCACTTTTTTACGGTCCCTTTCGGGCTGCATCACCCTGTGGCGGTGAAAATCTGAATCAAACGATTAGAGAGTCGAGAAGGTATGATACTTGGGACTGCTCGTTTCTTTCTTTAATAATTTAAACGTAAAAGTACCATTTCTAATTTCAACCACGACCTACTGTCGTGCCGTAGGTAGAGATAAATCCTCAACGCATCACCGTTTTTATTTTTTTTTTTTAAAACGAGGGTCGGTTTGGTGTTGGAGGGTTTTGGAGATTTTCGTTCCCCGATGGCTCCTCTCAGACTTTTGTGCCTTTGCCGAGGAACCTTCTCGGCACCGTTGGGACGGCAGACAGTAGCAGTAGCGAAACTACGAAGGCGGGGAATATTTTTCATGAATGGGCGTGGCGCCAGGCAGGCTCCGATCGCCTAGAAAACACTGCCGTAGTGCTGACATTTTTGCGTCGCCAGCGAAGGCCAACTCTGGAAGATTGCGTGAGCGCTCACCTTCGAGTCCAGTTTGAGCCGAACGTTGACGCAATCAATTCGTGTCCTCTCTGTGACCAGCGGCGGCCTTCGCTGATGACATCTCTATCAGCACTACGGCTCTGTTATCTGAAAGGAGTGCGTGCGCCTATCTAAAAGGCGTTGCTCGACCCGCCCCTTTCCCGGCTCCCAGCATTCCGCTGCTCCGTGCTTGTCGGCATTAAACACAGATAAACCAAAAACACTGCCCCCCCCCCCCCCCAAAAAAAAAAAAATTGCGCCTTATTTTTTTTTTTTTTGTCTGAAAATAGCCGTTTGATAGAAATAGAAAAGAAATATACTCATTTTTCGTGGTTCCTAAAAAACTGCAGATGCGTTGACTGAAAAAAGAAAAAAGGCACAATCATTCGATTTTTGCCATCTCTCTCCTCCCAGTCCAATTTCGATTTCGAGCAGTTGCGTTTTTTTTTTTTACTTTATTAAAAATATATGTGACGCTGTAGCAAAATATTGATAGTCTTCTGATACCATAATGAATCGCCTGGCAAAAACCAGTGCGCTCCACCAACGCGCTCAGCTAAAGTATCTTCTTCTGTTTAGGTGGTGACAACCGAACGCCCAAGTTGTAAAAAAAGGAAATATAAAACATTTTAGTGAAAAACCCGAGACTGAGGTAACGACAGACTAAACATTTCCTGTTTCTTCCTGACTTTTTTTTGTTTTGTTTTTTGTCGACGATATGTCTGAAGGCGGGTTCAACATGTTAGGCTCGTGCTGCGAGCTAGACGTTTAGAAATCGGTTGGAAGTTTTCGTGTCATCACGTTGCACTCGTTGTAAGTTGTAGCACCCAAACAAATCTTCAACACATTAAGCCTCAAGTACAACACGAAAACTCGGCATTAAACACCGGGTATAAATACCCGGTCTTTAATTAAAAAGTTATTCGTGATTTTCAGAAATTTTCAGTAAGGAAATGGTGACAAACGGAGCCCGCGAATGAATTGCAAACATTACCAGGAACGCGTCTCATTTTTCTAATTAAAAATTTTTGAAAATCACTTTTATCTTGTTAATTGGATAACGACAAGCTTTGAAACTGGCATCTGCTCCGAACCACATCTGGGCTGAGGCTAGGCGTTCAACCAATGTAAGTTTACTTTTTTTAAGCATTTGGCAAATTTTTTTAAAAATAACATGTAATTTTCAGGCCCAAATGACACCCTCTTAGATGAAGAAACCGGTCATTTTACAAAAAAACGAAGCAGCCTATCTCGTACCTGTTATTGAGGAGTTTCAGCGACGGTGTCACCGCCCTGGCGGCCGGTCGCCGAAAGAGAAACAGGGGGATAGGTTTGCTGGGCGCTGGCTTTGTGTGAAGTGCGTTGGCCGCGAACGTAGGCTTATAAACTTCGGCAGCAAGAATATTACGCGGCTCTAGTGTTCCGGTACGTGCAACAGAGGTAACACGATTTCCTACGACTAGCTACGACCCCCCGCCGCAGCGATGGAGGCGTCGAAGGAGCGCAACGCTGTGTACTACGCAGTCAGTCGCCGTCGCCCGACGCAGCTCGTTTGGCACTCGGGGCTTTCCGCCCCCCGCTCCGGGTTCTTCGTTTGTACTTGGAACCGAGTGTTATTTCATGTGCTTGTGTGTGTGCACAGTGGCTCGATATGGGCCTCATAGAGCAGTTCCTCAGGCTCAACAGCAACTCTAAGTTGACGGCGGAGGGACTTGCAGCAACGCTTTCGGTTGGTGCGCGGGTGTTGCGGGTGTGACGACTCGTCGACTACACGGATAAATTTTAAGATTGCTGCTAGCGAGGTGGGCCATAGTCGCTTTATGTTGACACGATTTTAAGTGTAAGTACTCCGGGCAAAGGCGAATCTATCGCGTTTCTAATCCACCTTTGTTTTGTTGTTTTTATCACGCACGATTGACTACTTAACAAATGCTTCTGTACCGATCACGGAGTGAATGTCTTCGGCGTTACATTGCGTAACGTGCAATAAAAAGTCATGTTCGTTCAGCGAGAAAACCTCTTTTCGAGTGACCTTTTTTTATTGATAATTTCTCCCGTATCTAGGTGCTTTAATCAACACGATCGATTAGGTTTGCTTCCCTAGTTAAGACATTTTGCTGCCACATGTGGCACTAATGCTTGGCACGATGTATGCCACTGGTGGTATTGTGAATTGGTTTACTTCCAAAGCTAAAAGTGTAACAGGTGGGACCATTCAGTTTGCTAAAAATGTGCTGATATGGGAGTTTCGTTGCATAACGCGTTTTACGTCTAAGATTGATAAGAAGCATGCTCATGTGATGATGCATGTCTACAGCATAAGCTTTGCAGATCCAGAATGGGTGTGCTATATGCTACAGCCTCAAGGTTTTTAATGGACCAAATTGGTGATTACACGGCAATAAATATCGTGGTGGAAAACTGCCCATTGACTCGGTGAGTTTTGATCGTGACCATTGGCGTGCTGTTGACTAATTAGGTAATATAGCACACCTTTTCCCTGACCATCTGGCTTCAAGGGACATCGCATCTAGATGTGCTTAAATATGTTTATTTCAAGGTTCAGTTGACCCCTCTGCATCATAACAGGAAGGCAGTCTCAAACCACAACAAACAGCAGTGAATATACAATGCATAATAACAGGCACCAATGTCCAGGCGTATAGTCCGTAAAAGCCAATTTGAGCCTAAATGTTTGTTTGTTTTGTTTAGATAGTTTGCATTTGATGTATAATCCGCTGGGCCTGATTTCCGCGCCCAGTGCATAGTCCGCCAAGCTGGTGCGTTGTGTCTTCATGCTTTTTTTCCTGGGTGGCATTTTCTTCAGAAGTTCTTCGGCGAACGCTGTTGAGCCTGAAGAACTGCTCATGAGGCCCATTTCCAGCCACTGAGCACACACACAAGCACAGAAAATAACACTCGGTGCCAAGTACAAACGAAGCACCTGGGCGGAAATCCGTGAATGCCAAACGAGCAGCGTCGGGTGACGGCGACTGACTGCGTTGCGCCCCTTCGACGCCTGCATCGCTGCGGTGGGTGGTCGTAGCTAGTCGTAGCGAGATGATCTTCAATTCAAGCAAGAAATCTTGCCATACCATACTCAAGATATGTGTGCAAGTGTTCGATGACGTGGGCTCTCTCATGCTGGTGCAGCTGTCATCAAGAAAGATACATATCAACAATGTTTGTGCGTTTGAGGCTGAAACTATAACGCATACTTTATCTAAACCTAAATTTATCGGTCTGTGGCTACAAACATTTTCGTTGACGTTGCTTAGATGATGTAGCCATTCAGGCCTCGCATTAAATGGTGTTGCGAACTCTTCGGTTGTGTACGAAAACCTATTTTTGCCCTAATAAAAGACATTTTTGAAAGGACACGTGTCTTCTGCTGATACATATCTTCCAATTTACAATGCACAGGCAAAAAGAAAATCAACTGTGTACATCTACCACTTAGCATAAGCACCTTTTGCCATTCATTCTTGAGCACACTCAAATATCAGCTTAGGTTGCTCTTGCTTTAAAAGCTTTGCCCTGTTTTGTAAAAATAAAAAAAGTTAAAGAAGCTTTACTTTTGTTCTCCTTCTGGCATTTAATGCAGACTTGTTTGTCAGCAGATATCACCGTGGCACATACAACTCGAACGACCGATGAGACTATTGCTATTACAATAAAGCTTTCCACAAGAGCCAAAAGGAGGCTTGTAGGGGTGCACAAGCACATCGAAATGAGACTGGCGCTTCCGGGGCTTGTTTACATTGTGCGTAAAAACAGGACGATCGGCGACCAGCTGATCGCAATACAACAGCAAGGATACCGATGTTTCGACACATAGAAAGCAGGATAAAGACCTCAATCGTCCCTTGTATGCTGTAGCTGTCATACTTTTTATCCAACCGCTTTTTAGCACAATTAATCAGAACAACCGAAGAGTTCGCAACACCGTTTAATGCGAGGCCTGAATGCTTACATCATCTAAGCAACGTCAACGAAAATGTTTGTAGCCACAAACCGATAAGTTTACGTTTAGATAAAGTACGCATCATAGTTTGAACGCGCGAACCTTGTTGATATGCACATTTCTTTGGACCCGCGTACGTACGTTCGGTTCAACTTCATGACAGCTGCACCAGCGTGAGAGCTCACGTCGAACACTTGCACACATATCTTGACTATGGCAAGATTTCTTGCCTTCGACTGGCTTGAACACTTCATTTGTTGCATCACGGTAGGTCTTGCTTGAAGCGATGATCGTCTCGCACACGGCAACAAACAGAGAACGACACGCTTTGTTCAATTTATACGCTACCGGTCTACGGGCGTCGCAAATCTATCCCCTCTTTTCCGCCATGTTGGATCGATCGGAGCGCCCCCTATATTCGCTGA